>JBBBDQ010028375.1:455000-580936 GCA_037127315.1 Ascarosepion bandense | reverse complement strand
ATATATATATATATATGACTCACACACACACACATATATATATATATATATATACATGTGTGTATGTGTGCATGGGTGGATGGGTGTGTGTCTGTGTGTGTGCTGATGTATCTCTTAATTATTAGTATATTATAATTAATGCTTAAATGGCAAAAGAAATCTTAATATTTTTTCTCTTGCTATTTTCGTTATTTTATTTTTGTTTATAATTTAATAGCTTGTTTTTAATTGGCTTAATATTATGTTATAATTATAGAAGGTAAGATTTATAATTATTTTACTGTACAAATATCATATATGCGTGCGTGGGTGTAGATATGTGTATATTCGTGCGTGTGCTTCTTCAATCATGTGTGTGTGTGTGTGCGCGCGCGAATTCACGTGGATCAATACATATTTCCAGGTAAGAACCGACTTAAAATTAGGTTCAATGAGTTGTGCAATACGTGATACACACTTGGACGATCATGTCTCGAAAGACTGACTCCACAAAGGATTTTCCGGCTTTAATTTGCCATTATTTTCTGTAGTAGACTGGTTCCCAGACAAGACTATAGAATCCAGTCTCTCCTGTTATTTAGCCCATAGGTTGTGGGGAGAGACGGATTAATACTTTTCCCAAGGTTATTTGCCGTTAAGTGAATGCAGTTAAGTGAAATGGAATTCGAACTCAGCACTCCCAATTTTCGTTTCGAGTCGATATTC
Source organism: Ascarosepion bandense (assembly GCA_037127315.1). Taxonomy (NCBI): domain Eukaryota; kingdom Metazoa; phylum Mollusca; class Cephalopoda; order Sepiida; family Sepiidae; genus Ascarosepion; species Ascarosepion bandense. The sequence continues at coordinate 580,231 of JBBBDQ010028375.1, read as the reverse complement.
ACTGCACCAAGGGAACTTTTTTTTTTTAAATATAAATGTATTACGTTGCTTTGTTGCTGTTGTTTTTTTGTTTTTTTTTGTAATGTCTTCTCTAAATAATTAATTATTTGTAGTTTTTAATTAATGCTTAAATGGTAAAATAAATTTTTATTTATATATATTCGCTTGCTATGTTTTCCGTATTCTATTTTTGTTTAGTATTTAATAGTCTGTTTTTACTTGGCTTGGTATTACCTTCTAATTATAGAAGGTAAGATTTGTAATTATTTTACTGAAGAAAGTGTGTGTGTGTGTGTGTGTGTGTGTGTGTGTGTGTGTGTGTGTGTGTGTGTGTGTGTGTGTGTGTGTGAATTTTTTTATACTATTTATTCGAAATTTAAAACGTTTATCTTCCTTATTCAGGATTTCTTCGTATTTGGAAATCTTCGCCTCAGTTCCTTAGAAGGCTCACTGGAGAGTAAAATTCAAAATGAACAAACATTAAATGAGTGAACGGGGATGATAGATTTTAATGTGTTATCAATTTAATAACAGGTAACAGGATATTAGATCCACACGCTCTTAAATTAAATAAGCAATAAAATGACATGACAAATTAATACTTCTGCAGGCCTGTTTGCCGTTCTCGTAGCAACGGATTTCACTTCACTTTCCGCACGCATAACATATTTATAAGAGAGTGGTTTGATAAAAATTTCACTCGACTACCCGTCAAATACAATGCAGAAATATGTTACCAAGATATTTGGCTAGGGAAATGATCCACGATAAATAGCTCACACACACACACACACACACACACACACACACACACATATATATATATATATATATATATATATACCATCATGCAGTGTGGGTATAGAAGAATCCTGTACAGACAATGGTAGGATAACTCTCTAAGAGTGCTATAAATATATATGTATATAAATATATATAGAGCAAATATAAGAAAAATTAAGGCAGACACGTTATTTCATGGTAAATCGGAAGTATGGCCTATTTCACGCGAACCATCATCAGCTTCCGTCCTTATTTTACAAAGGATTCGTGTAAAATCCTTTGTAAAATAAAGACGGAAGCTGATGATGGTCCGCCTAAAATAGACCCAAAGTTCCGATTTACCATGAAATCACGTGTCTGCGTTAATTTTTCTTATATTTATATATATATATATATATATATATATATATATATATATATATATATTATTATTATTATTATTATTATTATTATTACTATTATTACATACTACGACTTGATAGCTATAAAGTTTCGGTGTTAAAACAGCAACATCAGGCAGTAATTTTGTGTCACTTCACGTGTTTTGAGTCCAAAGCTGACTTTCTTCAAGAGAATAAATTTCTGACATTACATGTCGAGATCAGTTTGTCGTAATTTTTTTTGCAAAAAAATTTCGGTCTGACAAGAGTACTATTTTTTTTAAAGAAAATTTGATTTTTCTAAAACATTTTTTTATAAATGATCATCATCTCTTTAAAATATTCTCGAAATAAATTATCACCAATGGATTTGTAAATCCATTTAATGAATGAACTCAGGAACGACAGACTGTTTCATGCTAAGCGCAATCATCAGGCAACCTGTGTTGAGTTTTTCCTCGGCTATTTATATATACATGTCAGTGGGGCATTGCGGGCAATCCTTCTAACGGTTATTTTGGCGGAAGTGGCTTGATTATTTATTTATTTGAGTAAATCTATTTGACTTTTTATTTGTTTATTCTTTTGTTTTTCGATGATTAATATATTTATTATTTTATTTTTTTACTTTGTAATATATATATATATATATATATATATATATATATATATATTTATCTGCGTCTGTTTTATAAGTATGTGTTTGTGTTTACTATGAATACTTTCGTCACCGTCCAAATGATTTATTAACAACTATATATATATATATATATATATATGGTTCAATGGATAAATTGATATATAAATTACGCAAAAATGAAAATAACACTGACAACTCTTTCCAACAGATAAATTTACTAAAATTGCACAAAAATATTTTGAAATAGTAAAGACTAAATTTATTTAGATAAATAGCCAGTAGTTTCAACCAATGCCTCCGGACTACTTCAGAAACTCCGGAAGATCATGTGGGCGTTATTTTTATTCAAGTTGGCGAATGCTGCTGTAATCCTTGTCTTCAGTTCATATTTGGTGTTACCAGGAGCTTTGTTGGTTTCTAGCTCAACTACACCCTCACATAATAAAAAAGGGGGTTGCTGCCTGAGAAGTTATGTGGCCAGATGAAATGGGTGATGAAGCATTTGACTGACAGCCATGTCTTGTTTCTCCTAGTTGTATGGCATGGTTCAGAGTACTTTTACCATCATCTTGACCCAGGTTAGCACCTACTCCTCAAGGCATAGGGTTTAGCCCTCTGTGTTGAGTTTGAGGCGCTGTGAGTAGATGAATGGAGGCATAACATTGACATCATTAGTGACCACTGCACTGTCCCAGATTTATACCCAAACATTCTGAAGTGTTCGTAGTGGAGCTTCCGGCGCAAATCCAAGCAAGTACGTCATGCTCCCAAATTTCGTAGAGTAAATTGCGCCATGGGCTATTTTTTTTTTTGTATCGTAGACGGTGGGAAATTGATGGACCTCGACTAGACATTCAAAAAATCATTACCTCATTACGTGTCCCAGGAATCCAGCTGTCTCTTCTTGATGTTAAATATAAGTTTCTCTTTTCTCCAAAACTTCGTCGTTGCTCACATGTTCGGTCCATGGTTTCCTCGGCATTTTCCCTGAAGAAACACATTTTTGATGCTTCGAGTCTTTCTTTAATCTTTGAGGAGATTTTATATAATTCGTTGCCACATAAGAAGACAGATATCACATAATCACTTTTTTTTTTTGCTTCCAAGGAAATTTTCCTGTCTTTCGATACTCAGATTTTGGAATGTGTCTTTGGCCATGCCAATACGCCTCTCAATTTCAGTGTTGCACTTTCTGTCTTCATTTTTAAGGTACTTCGAGACATAATCACAGAAAGTGTCTATCACGTATAGCACTCAACTAACTGACTCAGGTATTTAAATTTCAATATCGGCTTGATTTTAATATCTCCGACATATAATTGTCATTTTGGGCTCTTCTTTTTGATGATGCCCATACATTCGGTTTTCCTGTAGTTTATATTTAATCCTTTCTTTTCACTTTCCTTCGTTATCTTCTATAGAAGATACTGCAGTTTGCTATCCGTGTCGGCTATCCGTACTGTATCATCAGTGTATCTCATATTGTTAAGATTCTGGCTACCAATACATAATCCTCGCAAGACTTCTAGTTCTCTCAGAATTGCTTTGCTGTATATGTTAAATACGTCCGGTGTAAGACACATCCTTTTCTTACATCCCATTCTATTTTTGTATATCTGCTTCTCTTTTTCTGTCCGTATGCAGGCGGTTCGCTGCCACTATATGCTCTTGATTATTCTAATATCTATATACTTAGTAGAAAAGGGGGTTTCATGATAAGAAATTGTTGGAAACTTTTGTAAACACCTGATATTTAAGAATCGAATATAAATAAAAGATGACTTAAATCAAAAGTTGATATGTTTATGTCATTGATATGAGTAGAAGCTAAAATTTTTCAAATCATAAATCACTTTTTTAGGGACCATACATCCCGACTTTCTTGCAAAAATCAGTTTCACATAATTATTTCATAATCTTCTTCCTCATCTTCTTTGTCCTTTCGTCGTCACCGTCTGGAACAACAAATACAACCTGCAACAAACGCCTCCGTCTAAAGCAAAAAGACCAGAGCCAAACGTAAATAAAATATATAATATATTTTATTTTTATTTTTTATACAAAGACATCTTCAGTGACATACTATGAGTTAGGAGGTTGTTTGGTCAGATTTATCAGCACCCCACACCGATGAAACCCGATCTTACTAAAATACACGCTTTAACGGTTGTGTCTAGACTCTTTAAAATCATAATCAAAAACATTTTCTAACTGTCAGCTATCTTCCGCTACAAACTTAAATGAGGGACATGAACCTCTGACCTCGCTAGACAGAATAAAAATCCAAATGCAAGAACGTTTTCTATTTTTGCGCAGCTGGCTAATCTTTTTCAACAAAATACATTTCACTCAAATTTCAAAATATCTGTCACCAAGCGCAAATTTTCATTGTCAAAAATTTCATGATTCTCAAAAATATTGTCTAATAAATATTTAACACAAGTAAACCTGTCGATTTTAAAGTTAAGTTGATCGTACTCTACTAGTTTTGTTCAGTCTATCCATTTGACCGTTTCCCCCTGGGTAGTAGCTATTCCTTTCTATTGAAAAGTTTTAAATTCTCCAACATAAAATTATTTCCTCTATCGGAGTTTATATAGCATAGTATATCAAATATTCAAAATAATTTACTTAAGTAAGTCAATTTGAAGTGAGCAAGTGCCTACACGTAAAATAAACGACTATATTTATCAACAATGGCCAATAAATATTTGTTTCCTCGTCGATTTGAAAGAAGCGGTGCCTTGAAATCTATATTCAATATTTCGAAGGGCGAAGTAGCTTATCAGTAGCTTGACTTTTCTAAAACACGCAATACTTTTTCAATCATTTTATTTACTTCTTCTCTTAGGTAGATAATAGACACCTTTAAAGTTAAAACTATCTATCGTTCGTGAATAATCTATGACTAATAGTTTTTTGTCTTTTCTCATTCTAAGTTAACACTACTTGCATTCTCTATGGATAGCTACTATCCAGCTCAATGATATCCGAATCCAACAAGCGTTTTATTCTCTTTTGTCTATTCTTCTCTAGAGTATGTTTAGGATTTCGAAAATATAGGTCTACAGTCAGGCGACAGATTTTCAGGTAGAAGAGGAGATGAAATCCTCATGCTAACAAGTTTAGGGGTTCTGGTTTTTAATTTTCGTGCAGGACTATAGATGCTCATCCCTTGTTCCCTGTTTAGGATGTGGTTTCCGGCTTTCTCTTTTCCAGTCTTTTCACTTTTCTTTTTTTTTTTCAATTGGAGTAGATAGACTAAACTATCGCCCGGTTCACACTCCACCCACGTCTATTGTACAGGTGGAGAGGCTCATCCCTTGTTCCCTGTTTAGGATGTGGTTTACGGCTTTCTCTTTTCCAATCTTTTCACTTTTCTTTTTCTTTTTTCTTATTTTTTTCAATTAGAGTAGATAGACTAAACTATTGCCCGGTTCACACTCCACCCATGTCTATTGTACAGGTGTAGAGGCTCATCCCTTGTTCCCTGTTTCTCTGTTCCAAATTTTTTCACTCTTAAGTAGCCCCCTGCACATCAGTGGCGTTACCGCCTTGCTCGGGTGATATGATTAAAAAGAAAGGACTTGAAATTCTTGTCTGAGGATCACATAAGTACATGCATTATTCATCACAGAAAAAATGTTTTCGTGTTTCTTTATCTAACGTAAGATTCGCTTTACGTTTTCATATAATGTTTAATAATTAATCAGAAGAAGCCATGTTGACGGTAGAGTTAGTAGGATTTAACTTCCACACCCATAGAGTTATGTTAAGCAACGTGAGCCTGGTCAGTATCTAGATGGGTGACCGCTTGGGAATACCAGGCGCTGTAAGCGTTCAGTGACGGATGTGTGTTGTGGTGCAGTGAATGTCGGCTTGGAAAGAGAAATCGGTGAGCCGAGTTCGAATTCTAGTTAAGTACCCTGCATTCACTTAAGCACTGGTACCACTGGGAAAGGTATTAATCCGCCACTTCCCTCCAGTTATGGGTTAAATAACAGGATGGGGCCTGGAGGCAAGCCATCAATTGTTAGTGTCACAATAAAAAAAACGCTTGGTAGGCCTGGCGAAACATCAAGTATTCAGCTATTTGACAAGCTTATGAATTTCGCTACAAACTGCGCCAGGGTTCCAAATGCAGAGGGAATACTGGAGGGCTTTAGTGAGTTCTATCTCGGCCAAGGCCGCAAGAAGATGATGAGTACTTCCTTAATCTCCTAGCGCTATCCGATTTTATTTCATTTTATTTTATTTTTACAAAGCATTTAATTTTTAAAAAATCCCTGCCACCAAGTAGTTAGGGTAGCTATGATGGGAAATGTAGCAGAAAACTTATAAGCCTTCAAACGAGACACTTTACTGAAATTTTCTTCCTTCACGCAATTGAGTCTTAAGTTGTTTCCAAAGTAAGGTATCAAATGTAATGACGAATGTATCATTTTAACCACTAAACTATGGGTTTCAACCCATGTTCGCCTCATCGAACACTTTCATATTGAAAACTTTTTCACCCTTAATCGGCATAGCAAATATTTAAACGCATACCAAAATTGTTCGTTAAATGTGTGTTACTGGTTCGTAAGATGACTTTATTATGTCATAGAAAATACAACATGGCGGTAACAAATAACTCTGACCTTATGTAGCTACTGCCTCTGCTGCTGCTGCTACTACCGTATTGAATGAAAGCAAACTTGACCACTGAACGCTATATATATAATTTAGTTTTATGGTGAAGGTTAGTTTTACGATTTTGGTTAGAGTAGCAAGTGTTAAAGAATATAAACGATTTTTGTTCATAATTTTAAAATTAAAAGGTATATATACTACTAGACATTAATAAAAATTCTGTGAATATTTTCATGTCTAATAATTGTTGATCTAATTTTACTTTTGCACCTGCAAGAAATATAATCATTGTTAAAATTTCCCACTCGGTGTTAAAAATGGTGCACGGCTTTTGAGTACCGTTTTAACATGAAGAGCGCGAGTGTGTGAAAAATTCAGAAATAAGAAAACATAATTTAATACGAGAGGTTCCCCTGTTTTCAAATCACAGGTGCTGAAGGAAAATAGCGTCTACAGTTTCTCAAACAAATGAGATCATATAGATAACTACTTTAAACTAAAGTATATCATTTATAATTAAATTTATTAAAATGCAGTTTTCAATTATCACGGTTTTTAAAGAATTCGAAGTCTAATCAATGAAATGTTTTTCTGCACGACGTAAATAGAAAATATCTTTAGTGCATAAAATCATAATCATGTTTAGGTGTGAGTATATTAAAAAAATTCAATACCTAGGAAGTGTTCTAACAGGAGATGGAAAGTGCGACACAGATCCGAATGCGAATTGGCATGGCAAAGGACGCGTTCCAGAAGCTGAGTAAAGTACTAACCCACAGGAATATTTCACTAGAAACAAAGAAAAGAGTGCTGGATTGTCAGTTCTTCAATACGGCAGTGAATGCTGCACAATATCATCGAAAATGAGGACAAAGCTTGAAGTGAGGTTCTACAGAAGGATGCTGCGGATATCGTGGAAGCAACGATGAGGTGTTGGAAAGAATGGCAACAAAAAGGAAATTAATACTGAGCATCAGGAAGAGACAACTGAAGTTCCTGGGACACGCAATGAGGAAGGAGAGCTTGGAGAACCTGACACTGACTGGCCAGATAGAAGGAAAAAGAGACAGAGGAAGGCAGCGGATAACATATTTGTAGGGCCTGATCAAGTGGATGACGGAACGGGGGTTGCGAGATGTAACAGGAGCAAACATACTAAGAGCCACAAGGGATAGGGAGACGTGGAGAACCATGATCGCCTACGTTCTGAAGGGACAGGCTACATAGAAAAAGAAAAAGAATATTTTTAAAAAACAAATGAGTGCTGAAAAAGAACAGTACAGCCGGAAAATGAATCACAGCTAAACATAAATTGTAATAGAGTATATCAACAAGAATCAATATCTAAGACTGTGGATTAAAAAGGTTGTCTAAAAACTGAGCTGAAAGAAAGTGATTATAATGCGTATGGTAGGATCGTCGGGTTACGAATTTAGAGTTCTGAAAACGCACTGTAACATTAAATGCATATTTGTACCCCAAGTAGATGCAACGTATCTTTAAATAATTGTTTGAAAAGAAACTCTCAGTCGTTATTTTTTTTTGTTGTTTTTGTTTTTGTTTTTGTTTTCCTCATTGACATCCCAACGTCACATACAACAAGAATAATACACGAAAACATGTTGGAACTCACTTGGTCTGTTTTACTCTACCCATATTTGACTGATACTGCCCCAACCGAAAATTAACGTTTTAGCTCGCCGCAAAAAGGTTTTCATAGGCGAAACGTTCTCGGAAGTAGATTAAAGTGTTCGTCGAAAACATTTTTCACGTCAGAACTTGCGCTCTTTTACTCCAACTTCTTGTGCCTGTGTCATCTCTGCATCTCCAAACTAGCAAATAAAATGATATAAGCGAAAAGGACGATTTCTGTTTCTTAATTGTATTTGAAAGACAGGGCAGCGGTGGTAGCTGGGATTCTATGAGCCAGCAGGAGGAATGAAGTTACGAGAAAGCATGTTGCACATTGCCTGAACGTCCCTTAACAGGTAGTATGAGTTGTTCTTTCAATCTCGGTGTGGGAAAGACACCGACGATTCAAAATTCACGGGGCACTCTGTTGAATTCGTGCCGTTTTGGCCTTATACCCAAAACTCAGACAAAGGCAATCCATCTGTCACAATACGAGGGGCTCAGGCTAATCGGTGACCATTCTGGTTCTGGCCTTCACAGTTTGTAACAAAGGGAATTGAGAGAAATTTCGGTGGAACATAAAAAAACGACATGTAACCTGATATGTTTGCTTAAATGGATGGTAGAGGAGGAAAAATTTGCTTTGTGCTACAAAGGACAAGAAGCTGTAGAGAGCCATGATTTCCCATTTTCTGAAAAGACACAGTGCATAGAAGACGAATTATTCACTGTTATTTTGTATTCCATATAAACCTCTTTAACAAACAAGCGTTGCTACGTGATTCTAAAAGGAGACACTGGCATGGAAAACACAACATTATGGTCCGTACTGAAAAGTAAGGAACGAATTCTTGTTGCAGAATAAGATTCAGACTCTGGTAATCAAAGCGTCGCCGCGAAATGAGGTTTGAGTGCACTGAAGTTGGAAGTACAAATTATGTAACTGCCAAAGGTAGAAACATGATTTTGTGTCTGAGTTATTTCGGAGAATCATTCGAACGCTTTGGCTGACTTCAGTACAGGATGTAGTCGAAGAGAAATGTTTCTGGCATAATTTTTCATTAAACTTGTTTTTTGCCGCTTTCCAGAAGTAAATCGAAACAAAAAGGGAAGACAAATGAACACAAATTTCATTGCTTACAGTTTCTTGCGTTGACTATTTCTGTTTGTTGGAAAAATGGTAAAATCAAAGTATTTTTGAGAAAGCAAAAAAAATATTGTAAATCTATTACTTGATTTTTTTCCTCAAGTAGAAAACAAATTCAGGAGAGATTTTTAGACCGCATCAGTAAAACTCGATCAGAATTGGTAATATCTAAGCGACCTTATTTTTAGTCTCGATAGATGCAACGCCAAACTAGGAAATACAAACGAAAGAAGTGTGAAGAACGATTAAAAAAGGAATCGGTAAGTTGAGCGTTGTAACAAAGATGAACAGTGAAGATTTGGCGGGTTGCACTTTTAGTCATCTGTTCTATATAAGTCCCAATAAGAACGTTACGTTTTAAAAAAGTCAGACAAATTATAGCATCTCTAAAATCCAATTGTCTAAGTTAAATTCAAGGACACCCATACACACGCCTTGACGCAGATAGTATATATTCATAAACTTTACGACAAATCTTGCACTTCATATATATATATATATATATATATATAACGTAGAACATTTGGTATATTATCCAGGTAAATTCCGATAAAGACGAACTCAAAAGAACTCAATGTTAATTATTTATTTAATTTAACATAGTAATATAATTTAAAATAAATTTAGATATAATACAATTTCATGCGTAATAAATATTTCGCCGCCAATTGATGACCTTGCTTTTTGTCAAACCCAAATGATACAAGTTGTATCATTTGGGTCTGACAAGCCGCACAGTCATCATTTGGCGGTGAAATATATATACTGTAAAACAACGATCTTGGCACTAAGCACCATCACAATTCAACACTATATATATATATATATATATATATATATATATATATATATATATATATATATACGAAACTGTCCCAATGAACTGGAGTTATTCACTAGATTGTAAAATTTTCTATATGTGCAATTAATTATTGCATCCGTATTGATATGATTTTCAATGTAGAAATGAGCCGAATTAAAAAAAAAATTGTCGAACAATTACCTAACAGAGTGGAATACAAACAAGATGAGAAATTTCTAGACTATTTTCCCCCGCCCATACATTAAATAAAAGGTTGAGTTCCAAATTCTATGAATGCCACTCGGATAGACAGACTGTTATATATCGCCGTACGACGACAAAACAACAAACACGCATATATAAAAATATAAGGTTATATTTTTATTAATGACGACGAACCGTGTGGAATAGAGAACAGGAGAGGGTGAGAGGCACATAGAATGGGTTGACGGGAGTGTATTCTTGCCGTGGTGTTTGTCTGCTTCCACTGGCCGTTCTCTCTGCTGGCGAATCCGTGTGTCGAGGTCTTTATATAATCTTCTAGAACCGGGACTTTTCTTCCGGTTTTGCCTCGCCCACGCAACGCCTACGTAATTCTAAGAGACACCTGATCTGTTTGCCTCTGTAGCCATTTCCGCCGCTGTCGGAAATAAGGTCAAAATGACATCCGCTCCGGCCTTGACAGGATGTATTTCACAAACACCTGTCTTGTCGCTTCGCCGCCCCCTTCACCGACGGGAAACACCATCGCTTGCATCACTTCCTCGGGTGGGGCCAGATTGTTATTTTACAAGACAACTGAAGAAGATCGAATAACAACATCAAAAAAAGGGACATTAGTTCTAATGTAACTAATAACTTCTCATTATAAAAAATCATACAGAATCTGAGTAATAATCGTATACACCAAATCTTGCCTTGGAACAAAGAATACAAAATGACAATATTATGCCACGTAAAAATATATTTCAGTTCATGTTATGGTTAACTTTTTCGATATTTCATCGTATATATGCCATTTGATTAACGTTTTTGAACGTAGAAATAGCTTTAGATATTTTGAATAAAACTTAAAAATCTAAGAAAGACAAAAAGGATCTTCAAAGTTTAAAAATAATAATTAACAGAATTCATAACCAATGAAGTACAAAAAACAAGCATCAAAGATTTTTCCATATTTCGATGTTTTTCAAATATGATAGCTACTTTTAAATATGAAAATGTATACGTTGCAACTTTATACAATGCACATGCGTTAACATATGTTGACATTAGTGGGTAAATTTGATTTGATAAAAACTTTGTTTCGTAGTGGAGAGCATATAAACGGGTGATTTTTAATGATGATTAAATTTTATTTTCGAGTAATTGGAAATACATAAATGTAGTTCTCTTGTGTTTTTAAAACTTCCTGCTAACAGCTGCTTATTTGACGATATATGTGTAGCTTTACTCTATTTTATTTAGTTATTTCATATACACCATACGTGTGTACGGGTGAAACTATAAGGAAGATTTGTGTGTTTAAGTGTGTATTTAGGTCGAAGCAGCAATCGAATGTGGACGACGCCGGCGGCCAGCGAAGTTCCTCGATTTTGATTTGAAGCACTTGCAATTTATGCGAAACAAAATTACTTTTGCAGATGGGAGATTCCTGGTCTGTTGTTTATGTGAGACCCCCAAGAGGAAAGGTTATCGTTTCTAAAGAAAACAAAACGAAGTGAAGAAAAAGAACAATAAAGTAACAAAAATGACAGAAAACAAAATGGTTGTTTGGAATAAGATACTCTAAATAAAAATCCGCGCCAGAACTCAACATTGATGCAAAAGAATGGACAAAAGGAATCTTGGCTGTTGTCTTTTTAATCCCTGCATATTGTTTAATTTTAATTGCAATATTCCTAAGAGACACAACTGCTGGAGTTCCCTTTCAGCGTTATAATTAAAGACATTGTTGTATTTAACGAGTGTTGATAATTACGGAAGCTACTTTTGTATTACGTTTGTTTCTCGATTTGTTGCTTAAAATTACGTCCTTTTTATTCTCTGTTCGTTTTAAACGGCGTAAGTATCGATTGTATTGATCATTCATTTAAATATGGGAGCAATTCATATGTGATTCTGATTGTAATTCTTGACTAGAGACCTGATTTCTAAAAATTAATTCGTTTGATTAGCATAATCTTTTCGCCTTAGCGCTAATTACATCAATGTTGAATAAACTGCGATCAAAAAAGAACACCACACACCTCTAACAATTATTAGTATCATGCCAAGAAATATCGCCTTAATTTATGAACACTGACAATCCCTTTTTTACAGAGTTTCAATATATACAATGCATCTGTCTATATTTCTTAGATGAGCTATTGTAACTACTTACATCATTTGGATTGTTGTCCTCATCTTTATTGCCTTATTCATAGCTTTTCTGCCGTTTTATGTTCCGGCCTTCTTTAAGAGTTATACGTTGGAATTTCGAACTGAACGCTTTATTTAGTCAACGGGGTAGATTCTAATCCCATATACCATGCACTTTTTAGGTGGCTCGATATCTTTCTCTATATTTCAATATGCGCTGTGAAGTTTCCTTAGTCATCATATGTTGAAATAATTTCATCTATCTCTTCCTGATTCTGAGCATAAGTATTTTTGTTGCTATTTTATTTCATATTCCTCGTTTCTTACTCGTTTCCCCATGAAGTTTCGTTATTATTCTGCAAAAACCACATTTTACTTGTCACTAGTTTCCTCTTCAGCTCTGCGGTGATATTCCAGGATTCAATGCCATATAAGTGGGTGGATATCACATAATACAGAACACTTGGCTATCTTCTTTTCCAATGTCTACTCAGCTAGATTAGTGCCTATTTATTCCCTACAGAACCGCCTTTAGCTTATACTACAACTATACAGAACGGGCCTAAATTACAAGCTTCTGGGATAGAGAGTATAATCTATTGTGATCAACAGTTTCACACAGAACTACTACTTTCAAAACCATTGTTACGATGACATTTGACATTGAACTTATAAAAAATCGACCGATTTTAATAATATTTGACTCACCAAGATTGCTTGAACATATAGTAGTTTTCAGGCACTTCCCAGTTGTGTCAGATGTTAGAGTTACTCTGCAGGGCGCTATAATTAAGAAATAACCCTCTTGACAAATAAACCTTGGCGAGATTCTCATGGGCAGAACGCGAACTACTCGCCCTCCTGCCAAATATATGTCATGATAGAGTAATTGAGAGGGATAAACAAAACGTAGGCAATGAGGTAAACGCATTTTCTTCTTGTGTGCTATGCCCCTTCCGGACGTAAGTGATCATGTCTCTCTACAGCTTCCTGTACTTTGTAGCTGTTAGTAATATTTGTGTTTTACTATTTCTTTCTAATCCCTGTTATACCAACCATTAACAAAATCTCCTTAGGTTGGTTGGTTGGTTGGTTGCTGCTTTTCTCTGTCCATCTTAACTTTTAAATATCTTGTGAGGGCCAAATTAATCAAGCCCTATTTCCTCATGATATGCCATAAGAATCTCAAATGTGTCTTTCTTATTCTAATTACTTTTATAATTGACATTTTGCCATTTTTCATAGACCTTCATAGTTGATCATATGTTTCGTCCAGTATATGTTCAGTATTCCTCTGTAGAAACATATTTCACTTGCTTCTATTCACTATTTCAAGTCATACGGCCTATCACGTTGAATACACCGGGTCTCGCTCGATCACTGAAGTTAAGCAACTTTGAGCCTGGTCAGTACTTAGATGGGTGACCGCTTGGGAATACCAGGTGCTGTAAGCGTATAGTGAGGGATGTGCGTTGTGGTGCAGTGGATATCGGCTCGGAAAGAGAAATCGGTGAGCCGAGTTCGAATTCCAGTTGAATACCCTGCATTCACTTAAGCACTGGTACCCTTGGGAAAGGCATTAATCCGTCCTTTCTCTCCCAGTTATAGGTTAAATAACAAGGGTAGGACTTGGGGACCCTGCCCCTACAAACAAATCCCAATGAATCAATACACTCGAAAAGAAAGATATATTACAAGACCAAGTTTTCTAAAATAAAAAGAATAAAAACAACAATTTTCATTAAAATCTGACTATTGGAGTAGATAGATCTATCTATCGCCCGTTTCACACTCCACCCATATCTATTGAACAGGTTAAGAGGCTCATCCCTTGTTCTCTGTTTAGGATGTGGTTTCCGGCTTTCTCTTTTCCAATCTTATCATTTTTTTTTTCAATTGGAGTAGTTAGATCTATCTTTTGCCCGGTTCACACGCCACCCACGTCTATTTAACAGATTAAGAGGCTCATCCCTTGTTCCCTGTTTAGGATGTGGTTTCCGGCTTTCTCTTTTCCAATCTTTTCACTATTACGTAGCCTCCTGCACATCAGTGGCGTTACCGCCTTGCTCGGGGTGATACGATTAAAAAAAAATCAACCTTCTCACTATAACCGAATATTAAAAAAATACATTAAAACTCCACCTTTCTGGCATTAAATAACCCACAGAGGTTGATATGCCGTTAACCAAAACTCAAACTCAAACTCTAACAGCGATAGGATTAAAACAAACTAGACAAATGTAGTATCATGAAGAAGTGTAATTGTCAGTGATAATTGCAGACGTAGATAGAGAAAATGAACGTGGAACGGTAGGGAAGAAGCAATTAGCTAACTACATGTGGAATATTATTTTGTGTTTTTCATGATTAGGATGAAGAATTCATAGGTTGACTGTAAAGAAATGATGCTCGTTATATAAAATCTTGCATGCATTAATTCCAACTCTTTGTATTAATAACTGCATTGTTTCTTTCCGTTTATAATGGTGGAATGAAAGGATCATAGGTTGAATATGAAGAGGTATTAATCGTATACTGAAATCTTGCATGCATCAATTTTAACTCTTAAGGTTATTAAATTCATTGTTTATTTTAATGTACCTGGGTGGGTTGAAAGTTTCATGAGCTGGCTAGAAACAAGTGACGCTCGAGTAGTAGTGAAATATTACATGGATTTATTTCAACCCATTAATAATTGCATTGTTTATTTCTAGCTATGAGGCTCGGCTAAAAAAACTTCATAAGCTGACTATGAAAGGGTGATATTAGCGCTCTGAAACCTTGCAATTATTATATTTAATTTTTCTTATTAAGAAATACATTGTTTTTTTTTCTATGGACATGGGTTGGTTGAAAGGTTCATATGTTGACTCGGAAATAATTATTCTGTAGCTGTGAAATACTGCATGTATTAAATTCAAATCTTTTTCAAATACACAATAGTCATAAAAAGCCCTCTTAAACTTTGACAAAAGTTAAACTAACAGTCAGATCAACACATACTTAAATAAACCACATATCAAAGCAGACCGATACCATCAGACTATAAAGATTTCAACTATCAATCACACATCTACACACCATAAATACACACACATACATGCTCTACCACACTTACGCACACACACATACATGCTCTAGCACACTTACACACACACACACACACACACACACACACACACACACACACACACAAACAAACAATTAACGACAGCAGCAGCAGCAGCAGCCAGGAAGGACCATTTGTTGAAAGGCGCGAACTCAAACACAAGCTTTTCTAACATTCTGAAGATGAGATTTTAATCTCGAAATATTAATGCATAATACCCAACAACTTCTTTACCTTCCTTTATTTTACTTAAATCATTGTGAAAGCCTTCAAAACCTAACCATATTTCAAAAATCAATTGTTTATTTCAATGTACAAGGGTTAGACTGAAAGGTTCATTGGTTGAGTATGAACGAATGCTGCTAGACCTTGAAATCTTGTTTGCACTTATTATTAATACATGCATTTTTTCACTCCAGGTACGATTGTTGGTTGAAAATTCATAGGCTGTCTTTGAAGGAATGATGCTAGAGCTGAAAAATCTTGCATGTATTAATTTCAACGCTTTTTATTTAAAAAAATTATTTTGTTGTGAGTTCTCCCCTTAATTCATGATAATATGCTCGTCTAAAGTATACGTATATTCCTACCATAGTGAGATACGTCAAATCCGTGAGATACCGAACGATACCGAAAGATACCGAGGTTTCACGGAGAATACAGCGTCTGTAGTTCATAGTAGCTCTGAGCTCCACTCAGCAAGAATATTATCACACAGCACCCGTCAGCTTCCGACGTGGACATACTAAACATACTACAGCTTTACTTCAGAGATTTGTATATATACTTCGTACTCCTGCGTTCAAGTTTGTGTCCTTATACTTATTTTTCTATCTTCAATTCTGATTGTTGTTCACTTATTTGTTCGGTTCGCATTCCCTGAATCCACAACAGTTTATTTCCAGTTAAACTGATATGTCAAAGTTCGAACATAACTTCAAAGCAACGAGTAAAGACTTCTCTTGAAAATTGAAAAAACGTGATGTTATCAAGTTGTTAGAGAAAACTGGTATGCCCCACCTGGTCATTCATGCACACAGGGTTGCTAACTTATGGGATGATGCCCTAGATATTTCAACAGTGACCAGCTGAATTTAGAAAGGTATAAGAAAGGTTGGAAGATGATCAAATGTCTGAGCAGCTTGCAACTGCTAACACCGTATAAAACATTGATCGTGTGCACCACATTGTGAGGGATATTAGGCGATTCACTCTAAATAAAAGAGCCAATGCGCTTAGCATATTCTGTGGGAGAGTTGAGAATGTTCTGCGCAGTAAAATTGGCATGGCGAAGCTCGTTTAGTGCAGTGTCTACTGACACTTGATCAAAAGCGCACCAGACTGGTTACATCATGGGAAAATCTGACATAGTTTGAAGCAGATCCAGCTGGTTTCCTTGAACGTTAAATTGCTCAGAGGCCTGTTGTGTGTATCTCTCTGAGACACAGACAGAGGCAACCCATGCAATGGAATCACCACTCCTTCAGTAAGTTAGAGGGAGAAGCGATGGATTAAGATCTTTCCTAAATTTATTTGCGAGTAAGTGGATGCAATAAATTAACTGGAATAAGTGACATATGTGATACACACAGGGGCGATCATGTTTCGAAAGAGCCATGACTGACTGGACAGAAGATTATCCCGCAGTAGGTTGCCATTGCTTTCTGCGGTAGACTGGTTGCCGACCAAGGCGAAAGAACCCAATCTGTCCTGTTATTTAACCCATAACTAGAAGGAAGAGACTGATTAATACCTTTCCCAAGGGTATTTGCGCGTAAGTGATTGCAACGAATTCAACTGGAATTCGAACGCGGCTCTCCGATTTCTCGTTCCGAGTTTATATCCACTAGACCACAACGCACATTCTTACCATTCTCAAAAGAAATCTAACGTTGTTTCATCTGCGGGGAAGGTGATCGTCTCAGTTTTTCGGGATGCAAAAGTATTGTGTTTATTGACTATCTTCAGAAGAGTTTGCAGCATCGATAGTGAGTACTTGCTGGGGTAGTTACGAAAGGCTATCAAGACAAAACGCCCGGGAAAACTAAAAAACAGAGACTTGTTTCATTAAGACAATGCTCCAGCACACAAGTACTTGATTTCAACTGCTGCTTTACGTAACGGTGGATTTAAACTGGTTGATTACTCTCCTTAATCTGCTGAAGTAACTCCATCTGATTATCATCTATTTCACAACATGAACAAACACTTGGCAGGGAACAATTATAGCAGCGAGAATAACGGCATTTAATGCTACTAATGCTTTTCTGAAAAACTGGATGAAACCTTCTTCATCAATGGGATCCAAGCAGTACAACATCGATGGAAGAAGTGTGTGAACCGCAAAGGGAGACTATCTTTGTCAGCCTATGTACTTTTCATGATTGATTTTTTTTTTCTATGGCTTATCAAGCCTTTGCAAAAATATTTCTATATTTAAAGATGATTTTAGATAAAAGTTGGATCTGTACTTTTCCCAAAGTTATTTGGACGTAAGTGAATACAAAAAACCCAAAGGAGTTCGAACTCAGTTCTCCGATTCACAATTCCATTAGATTATCCAGTATGCCACCTGTACATCGACGAGTACAAAACTTGATATTCCTAAACGCTCATCTATCTAGTTACTGACCAAAATCAACGTGACTTAACTTCGGTGATCGTTCGGGAACCTGTTTCAACAGGATGCGTCCGTGAGCCTTGAACTTAACCCGATTAAATAATTTCAGGTTTTTGTTTTGCTTATCAAATTTGTTCAATCAAAAATTAGGCACAATTCATATTGATTAATTAATAATTTCATTAGAAATCTCAGGCAAGAGAATACGCGCACACACTCGAGTGCGTTTATATAAATATGGATTTTATTTGAAAAACCATACTTCTTCCTAGCATATTCATGCTTGTTTCGGATGCTATTAAGCATCCTAGAAACACACACACACACACACATAGAGAGAGAGAGAGAGAGAGAGAGAGAGAGAGAGAGAGAGAGAGAGGGAAAGACAGACAGACAAAAAGCACACAGGGGCACACAGGCACAGGTGTGTGTGTGTGTGTTTGTGAGAGAGAGAGAGAGAGAGAGAGAGAGGTATCAGGAGAACTTGTTTGGGACAACTGACCCAGAGCAATTAAACCCTGGCCAATTGCTTCCATAGGACTACTGCCTCCGGAAAAATTTTCCCAATTAAAAGAAAATTATCAGATAGCACAAGTTGGGCAGGAATAAATAATAAAAAGATTAATTATGGTTTCATTTTCATGCTTTATGTGTTATCTAATCCGAATTATCTAACGATAAATACACAATAATAAATTATTCAATAAAAAGATTTATATCTTCATATCACTATAACAATTTTGAATTGTGGGCTAGACTCAAACAAAATCATTACAGATTACATAATTAATAATTAATGTTTATTAAAATATAGTTAAAATAATCAATTCGCACAAATCATGTTATCCAATAAGAAGAATTATACTATGATGAGATTTATATTTTTATATCATTATAATTACACAACTGAAATGGCAAATTATGGGCTACACATCTCAAAAAGTACAACAGATGTTGCCTTTCGAAGTCTTGTAGCATATTTGCTATTCTGACTGTCGAATTTTGATAACATTTCCAATTAGGATGTCCTGCAAGCATTTGATTGATTCCCCTTCAACTCTTCAAGAAATTGTTTATAGGAGCAATTGTCCTATGGGAACAACTGTTTTACATTGTGCTAAAGTTTACCTTCCTCCTAGCGCACATAGGTTAAATGTAAAATCGCCTACCGATGTCAATTCGATCGGGCTTCAATCCTGGCTACAAGCAATCGAACGTACTGATGAGCTGTGATACAGCGAAACAAGACTGTCTGAGGATGACCATATATATATGCATATATATGTGTATGTATGTATTTGGATGCCAGTTGTTTATGCTGCTGAGCTCCTTTTGCCCATAGGACTGTGCCTCCCCAGAGCCACTGCTAATATCACCAAGCCGAGTTCCACCACGGAATATGTGAATGAGCGGCGCTATATCGAGTTGGATTTGTCACTTCTTCGTCACCGGGGCCTGTGGTACCGTTGGTATGTCATTCGCTTAATAACGCAACTATCTGGGTTTCAATTCCTGGTAGTGGATGCGCACTGCAGACGAGTCCCAAATATAGGACGAAACGTCCGTCCAGTGCTTTCTGCATTCTGTTGACGTTGAATAAAACTCGATGAATTACTTACTTTATATATATATATATATATATATATATATATATATATATATATATCATATCATATCATATAATATAATCAAGAATTAAATGTACATTGCGACACAGAAATTTCTATGTTTCGAGAGAGAATCTCGACATCAGGCAAAGTTGGATGTTGATTGTGAAAATGATTTACATTTAAATACAAAAAAGAAACATGGTTTGGTATTTATGTATGTGGGTATATATAAAATTTGTGTTTCTTTTTAATTATTAATAATAAAGATTCGGACATACATAAATAGCAAACCGTGTTTTTTTTTGTGTTTAAATATAAATAATTTACACAACCAACATCCAAAATTGCTTGATGACGAGATTCTATCTCGAAACAGAAATTTCCTCGTCGCAATGTACGTTTAATTTATAATTATATGATTATATTAAGCTCTACATTATCTATTGTATTGAGCACTATTTTTTAAAAATAAATGCCAGGGGACTCAAAACTGTAAAAATTTGGATCTTCTTCACCTGGATTTATATATATATATATATATATATATATATATATATATATAGAGAGAGAGAGAGAGAGAGAGAGAGAGAGAAAGAGAGAGAAGGTGCGATGAATAAATTGTCGGTATCTTATATTTTTAATTTAGGGCACGTGCGTTGTCTGTTTTGATTTTCTTGACTGCAACGTTTAGTAGAGTCAATTGGACACTGTCTCTGGGGAAAAAGAGCACCATGACGTAATTCACTCTGCCAAAAATTTGGAAAAGGCATGCCGTACTGCTTGACATTCGTGCCGGAAGTTCTAATACGAACATTTTAGAATGTTTTGGTGTCAATCTATGGAGAGTGCAGAGGATTCGCAAAGAGTAAGATGATAAATCCCGTCAACATTAGGGTGTTTAAAATGAACACTAGTGATGGCGAAGTCATGCCTCCTTTCATCTTCTCACAAGGCCTCACGGAAGCCTACATCATGGGCCTTGAAGGGGTAGTGCTAGCCTTTCAAGAGGATGGCTGCCTGAAGACCCTGTATCATGCCATACAAGAAGGTGAGCACAGGTTGGCTGTCATTTCAGTGATTACATCATTCATTATATCTGGACAGAATACAATCTACTTAAATATTATGTTGATCGCAGTTTAACGAGAGTTCAACAGAATAGAGGAAATTCCGAAGTCGTCTAGAAGCCGTAGTAGAAGGAAATGGTGATTTTTTATCAAGTAAATTCACACTTTCGTATATCAAAATATTTCGTGTAGTTTTGAGAAATATATCTGTTAAAATAAGATTTAGTGTTATTTTTTATTATAATTAAGCAAAAATAACACTAAATCTTATTTTAGTCAATTCATCCCTCGTATACCGTATATTATAAGGTATATTTGGACAAGAAGTATTCATCTAAACAAGTTTAATTAAAAGGACCAACAAAGGTTGAGTACTATGCTCGAAATTGCGGATATCTGTACGAAGTTCATAGTTTGTTATTTTTTTTTCAAATACTTTCGAATTTGACAGTAATTATCAATAACCGATGTGCATAGTCTGTGTGATAGGTAGTCTTCCACTATTTGCATCCTTTTTTTCTTTTTCTTTTTTTTTAGCGAAGCTGGACTTTTGAAATATTCTTGTGTGACATCATGCGTGACGGCTATTGGGAACAAGGCCGCACAAAACGATTCTTATTTACTTATTTATTGTATTCTACTTTGATCAGAGTAGGCAACTAAATAAAAGATTATATGTACACAAAAGAGACATTTTTACAAAACAATGCATCACTGGTTGCTCACCGCAACGAGACTAACATCAAAAAATAATAAATACATAAATAAAAATTTTAACAGATTGCATAGATTGGAAGTTTTTACACGGTAAATTTACGCTTGGGATCTTATAACATGTCGCCATTTCTCGCAGAACTTCTTTTGTCACAGTGTGGGGATATTTAATTAAAAACGAATTAAAAAAAAAGATATACGAATCTAAATTAAAGGTTATGTTAAAAAAGAAATGTACATTTGAAATTCCCATCATTACTGTATATGTAGTCGGAGACACATGACAAATTTAGTCTGCTAATGTCTTAAAGAACAAAACGTGTCACTAAAACTTTATTCACTTTGTCCTAGATTTTCCCCTTGATAGGCACTCATGCATAAATTAGGGAGTTATTGTCAGTAACCTTGTAAACACACGGACACACATATATGGTTTTGAGTTATGATAATGTCTGGCACTAAAATTGTATTTTTTACTAGTTTAACCGATAAAATATATTGTGGCAAACAATTTAAACGTAAAATACTCGATATCAGGGTGGAGACAGATCGTTGAGAGTTTTAGTGCAAAGAATTTGTCACTTTAACTGAACAGGTTTATGCCAACTTCAAAGTTTCATGAGGACAGCGTTATGAAGCCCTCACTCATCGGGGCTGATTTTCTTGCTGTTGTGCCTTGTTTATTTTCTTTTTTTCTTCTTATATAAACGGAGCTCGGTGTGAAATATTCTGTTGTGAAATTGGTCTTGTTTTCTGTCTGTTGATTTTCTTTATTTTATTTTTGTAGGGCTGGTATGTAATTTCCTTTAATGCTTTTAATTTTCTTTCTTTTTTAAAGTATGCTCGAAAGGATATCCGCTTAAATGTTTGATATTGAATAGGCGTCTCCTAAATTGCTTTTTTGTTAGTTGATTTGTTTGTAACAATTAGGTTAAGTGAATTTTTGTACTAACCTCTTTTATTGGTTTCTCATTCTTTCTTACTGCGTTGGTGTTTGACTACTTAGGGGTTTCTGTCATTTGGTCATGTGTGGGTGTTGGTGTTCTTGCGTGTATTTGTGTTTGTGGGATTTATGTGTTGTTTTTTCCCGTTTGTATATTAATATTAATTCTATTGTATGATTTGTTCTTGTTGTTATTTGTGTAGCAAAGTAGATATTTGTTTGCATGTTTACATTTTCCCATTATTTCGTTTCTTTTGTATAATATTTTACTGTGGTTTTAAAGCTGATTATTGCTAGTTCCTCTTCTAGGAACAATTTAGTTTTTTTACAATTGCTGCTGTGTGGTGGTTGTCTTTTTACTATTTACTATTCAATTTTGGTGGTCATGTTATTTCCTTTCTGGTTCCATATGTATTTTGATAGTATTATTTTTTTATTTTTCTGTATTGAGTGATATTTTGTGATTATTACAGCCTTCTTTGGTGTTATTTTTCCACGGTAGTTTTGTATATTATGTGGTTGATTTGGCATTTAATATTAAGTGGACAGCTATTTTTCTTTCGGCAATTACATTTGTTGTATTGCGATGTTGGCTTGTTTTGTTATTGGTTTTATTAAGTATTACTTTTACTGCGTTTGGTTATTATTTTCTCCATGTTCTCTATGCATTTGTAACTTATTTTGACCGTGATTTTTGCAGATGATTTTTGATAGTTTCTTGTATTTGGGTTAGTATTTTTTTCTATTATATTGAAAAATATTTTTGTGTCTTTGTTTTTTGATTGATTTTGTAGGGTGGTTTGATCCAAATTATGTTCCTTTTTCTATTGTTTTCTTTGGTTCATTTGTTTGATCGAATTTGAGTACCCGCTCTTTCTTAGACTTAACTCATATGTTTTATTTGCTTTCGATGAACATATATATATATATATATATATATATATATATATATATACTTTCTAGCAATATAACCCGGTGTAATGAAAGCTTTAAAACTAATCCATGCTCCTGGAGCTCAGACTCTTTGGACGTTGGCACGAAAGACTAAAAAGCAATAGTTGTTTCCAGTTAAAGCGAAACCGTAGAATGAAAGAAAAATGAATGGATGTAAGTCAAATTTTGATTTCCTGGTATCGATATCAAATAAGTTGTTTCGTTGAAAAATGAATTTAGAAGACTAAATAAGTCCTGTGAGTAAATAGTGTTATGGCTGAGAATAAGAACTACAATTATAGCTACTTAGAGCCAAACCCGTAGCAAAAACTAAAATAAAAGGGCTGAAAAAATACAGACATCAGGCAGATAAACAGACACACACACAAATATCTTGCCTTTTATAAATATATTATCGATTTTCTTCACTATTGTAAGAACTGCAACCTTGAAACTTCTGAATATAGTTTCTTATGTGTGTGTCTATGAGTGTATCAAATTTGATTAAAAATGGGCCACTTAAAAATGGCTATAACCCGATTTGTTCGATTTTCGATATTTATCTGGGGTACCTCGACACAAAACCTAGCTAAGAACACTCGCAGACGCTTATAGTACAACAGTGTACATTTTCAAGAAAATCAGTTCAGCCGTTTCAGAGTCTATATGTAACGGACACACACACAGACAAAGTTCCATTTATAAATAAGTTTATATATATATATATATATATATATATATATATATATATATATATATATATATATATATATATATATATATATATATATATATATATATTAATACATTTAACCCCAAGCAAGGCAGTTCAAAAAGTGGAGAGTGATGAGAAAGTGGAACAGTTTCTAGGGAGTGTCAGATAACGGGTAATAGGACGATGAGAAGACTGGTTTGAAGAGACCTGATGAGAGATGAGTGGAAGGGGAAAAGCACCCGAGAGAAAGGGTTCGAGTCAAAGATATAAAAGATGACAATTGACCTTACGTTTAAATTCTTGGAGATTGTATCTGTCAAGGAAGCAAGTATACGAAAGGGAATTCTACAGCAGAGAAGTGCGAGTAAAGTTACTGAGGGGTAGATGCTGCCGTTACATTTTATTGGTTCTACCGTAAAATGGTGGGACCTTGTTTCTAGTCTAGTAGTTCGAGTAAATTCTTGCAGAGGGAGCACCAGGGATCTAAGCTCGTCGGAGCAGAAGTCGTGAAAGTATTTGTAAGAGACAAAGCGAATCTTCATTACTCATTATGTGTGTGTGTGTGTGTGTGTGTGTGTGTATGTATGTGAATGTAGTTACAGAGTCCACTAAAAATTGTATACACACTTTAGAAATAGAAAAACTTGCTTTCTTGCGATAATACCACCTGCAATATTTTCCTGAAAAGTGGGATTACATCGCCGTTTCTAAGACGAGATACTAAAAATGCACGTGCAGCGATTCTATTGAACACTTTGCCAAATGTCCTATCAGAAATTCACCGCTCTAAAAAATTTGTAGAAGCTGTAGGCGACTATGTTGAGCATCAGGTTTCATTATAGAGTCCAAAGGAAAAGCTAACTTGTATTAATCAAATGAGTTTTGAATAGATTGAATACTATATATATATATATATATATATATTGAAAGACGCGATATATATAAGTGGACAAAACCCAGAGGTGACAGACTGTTTTATGCTTAAATGTAATCGTCTGGCAAATTGTTTTGTTTTGTTTTGGTTCAACTATTTTTATAGGATGATCATTATAGTGATATTTTAAGCGTAGCGTAGATAGAGCACAAGGCCAAAAGTATGTGGCACCCAGTGATGATCAAACTCACTCAGTCAGTCAGTTAAGTGTCATACGTGATACACGCTTGACGATCATCTCTCGAAAGAGACATGACTGACTGGGCAGAAGATTATCCCGCAGTAGGTTGCCATTACTTTCTTCAGTAGACTGGTTGCTAGCAAAGGCTATAGAACACAATCTCTCTTGTTATTTAACCCATAAGTGGAGTAAAGGGACGGATTAATACCTTTCCAAAGTGTATTTGTGTGTAAGTGAATGCAAGGAATTCAACTGTAATTCGAACTCTGTTCCCCGATTTCTCGTTCCGAGCCGATATCCACTGCACCACAAGGCACATCGAACTCAAAACTCAATCGAAACATTGCACTGCGTTGAATGGTGCATTATAATTAGACCTATTATATTTTTCTAACGGTTATTGTGTAGGTGGTGACGGTTATGTTTTCAAGTAACTTCATTCTAATTTTTACTACGTTAATTATCAATCGAAAACTAAAAACGAACGAAAATAAACAAAAAAGAATAATACATGAATGAAATTAAATGAATAAAATAAAATAATCTAAATCAATAAAAATATAAAGTAAGTAAATAATAAAAAAAAATAAAAACTACGTACACCCTTGTGTAAATTAATTGAAAATAAAATAATGTCTTTCTAGGATCTTTCACATTTTCCCTGATCACGTAAACATCGTCTCTTAAAGTTGTTTTGCTCTTGTGACCGCACTTTGTTTTACGTTTTGTACTGAAGAATCTAGTTTGTTTTTTCACCTTGACATGACTGACATATGAAAGGCTAATACCAGCAATATATGTAATCCCTTTGTTAGGCTTATTAGTGTGCTCGTGTAGCTTTATTTTCGTATGCTTTCTTGGAATGTCGTTCATCGCAGATAATGAACGTTGGACAACTAATCGACAGATGAGACAATTGTGTTTAAGCGTGATGCAATCACAGATGACGCAATATTTTTCAAGGCCAAAGAAATTTCTTCATACATCCCGAAAATAGATTCCTATTACTGTACACCACAGCAAATGACCTAATCTGAGGAATAAATAGAAATCGATTTTACTATGTCACTCTAGTCAAAAACTGATCGTATGGTGAACAAAAAAATGAAACTAAAGCCGGTTCAATTAATTAGCACAAGGTTGTATGTATATATAAAATGATTATACATAATAATAACAACGTAATCAATAACAAATATTCATTAAAAATGTTAACAAACAGCATTATGAAATAGCCACAAAACTGCATTAGGATCCACGATTATTTCTATTCAATAGCCCAATAATATGATACATAGCCGTTACTGGGCATCTAATAACCGTTACAATCATAAAATTGACATAACTGTAATGCATTATCTCTCAGCATACATAAACAGTCGAGCCAACGAACAGCGAACATGGCCTGAGAATTGCGTTTAGACATGAAACAGATTCTAGCCGTTGGGTGTTCATTTCAATTTCCACTTTTATATTCACGTACACTCTCTCCTTGATAGTGAGCAATTTAAGCCACAAATAAAGATTACTTTAAAACTATTCGGGCATTGAATAATTTCTCACTGATT
Organism: Ascarosepion bandense; assembly: GCA_037127315.1. Taxonomy (NCBI): domain Eukaryota; kingdom Metazoa; phylum Mollusca; class Cephalopoda; order Sepiida; family Sepiidae; genus Ascarosepion; species Ascarosepion bandense. Next base: position 553,460 of record JBBBDQ010028375.1, on the reverse strand, counting down.
TTCATTATAAGTAATGTTTTATTTAAAAACATAAGTAAGAAACATGACACTGTAAATATTGTCCATTACTAGCCACTACTTTCCCCATCTGGTAGCATTTGAATTACACGTCGGTAGAACGTCACATCTTTGGGAGCTAACCACGAGTCGACCCATTTATTAGTATCTTCAAAAGAATAAAATTGCTGCTCAACCAGGCTAGGTGCCATCGGTAAAAACAAGTGTTAATCGGATGGGGTAAGATTTCCTATTTAAGTGTTTCCAAGTAGATTTTTATCCATTTTCAACAAGTGGTTTAGCGTTGTCATGTTTCAAAATCACATTGTCGTGTCACTGCTTGTATAATGGCGGTGTTTTCTTCAATGCTCGGTTCAAACACTTCTGGTTTGTAGCAATCTCCTGTGATAGTTTTGGTTGGTTTGAATAGCTTATAAACTACACCCAGAAGATCCCACCAAAGAAAGAGCAAATGCTTTGAACCATGGATATTCGGCTTTGCTGCCGATGTTGATGAATGGCCGGGCTTACACTACGATACGATGCGAAAAAAAACTTTTCTTTTCTTCCGTTGAAGCAGATGTTCACATGTGACAAGATGCCGTTCGACGTCTCTCGGCTTCAACTCGTACAGCCTCCAATGTCCTTGCTTTTGAATCATTCCTAATGATTTCAAACGTTTCAAAACTGTTGTGCGATCAACTTCTAATGATTCTACAAGTTCAGCTTGCGCCTGACATGAGTCTTCCTGAGTTAATGCCTCAAATTCGTCGTCTTTAAACTTTTTCCGGTGCGTTAGAGCGTTCTTTATCTTCAACAACTAAAGCTTTATTATTAGGCGTATAAACCAATCTCTGCATGTTGATTACGACAAAGCATGGTTGCCGTAAATCTAAAAAAACCTCTGTGCTTCAGTTGCAGTTTTCTTTTGAATAAAGTAGAGCAGTAAAATTCCCCGCAGTTACACTTTCTTTCGCACGAAACCCGGCATGTTTAACGCTATGAAAAACAATGTTGTTTACACTTTGGTAAAATGACATACAGTGAATTTCAAGCTGGCTTATAGTACTTCTTTACGGATGCGTTACCATCTGAAACAATACACACGCAATTCTGGGAATGCCATCTGTTGAAAATCAGCCAGAAAATGTGGTGATAGAAATTATGACGACATGGTTACACTTAGCTTAACAACTCAATGCAATCTGGAAACCAAGATCCGAAAGTTAAATTAAAGGGTTAATCGTATATCGTTTTTCCGTATGTAGACAAATTTAAACGAACGATCAAACGATAGATAGATAGATAGATAGATAGATAGATAGATAGATAGATAGATAGATATAAACAGACTGAGATAGATAGATAGATAGATAGATAGATAGATAGATAGATAAACAGACGGACATAGATAAATAGATATGAACAGACTGAGATAGATAGATAGATAGATAGATAAACAGACGGACATAGATAAATAGATATGAACAGACTGAGATAGATAGATAGATAGATAGATAGATAGATAGATAGATAGATATGAACAAACTGAGATAGATAGATAGATAGATAGATAGATAGATAGATAGATAGATAGATAGAACAAACTGAGATAGATAGATAGATAGATAGATAGATAGATAGATATGAACAAACTGAGATAGATAGATAGATAGATAGATAGATAGATATGAACAAACTGAGATAGATAGATAGATAGATAGATAGATAGATAGATATGAACAAACTTAGATAGATAGATAGATAGATAGATAGATATGAACAAACTGAGATAGATAGATAGATAGATAGATAGATAGATAGATAGATGGATAGATAGATATGAACAAACTAGATAGATAGATAGTTATGAATATAGATAAATAGATAGATTCTGAACATAAGCATTCATTTTTATTTTTAAAATATCTTGAACATTCTTCAAATCCTTTCGATCAGACTTTTATAACTTCATCGTTTTACTGAGCCATCAATATTTAAAATTCCCCTACACTGTAAAGAGATTTGGGACTGAATTTAATTTTATATTTAACAATTTAATTTCATTTTATTGTGATGTACAAACCCAAATGTGAACAGTCATGTCATGCCAGTATCACTTGTTTGCTGAAAGTTTCACTGCCGAAGCCATTTCTTATTTTTGCCTGAGGCGCCTGGTTGGCACTTGGCAAGGAATGTGTCAAGAAAGGAATTTTAATGGAACATTTTTTTAATAAGAATTATAAAGCATGAAAGAGAATCTCATAAATCCTATTATTTTATCTTTACGGAAATTTCAAGTGTTCTCAAAAATCTACTTCTTGTTGTTGATCTTTCAATCTAACCACTTTCATGTTTTGTGGATGTACGTAGATATATTGATTTCAACATAGATGCAAACATGTGTTTGCATTACTTTACCACGAAAGTTTGCATTCATTCTGGTTTTATTTAATTCAAGTTGATTTTTCTCAGTTTAAAACGCGTCGTGTGTTTCGCTAATTAGTGATATTGTAATGAAGCTAAATGTGGAATAATCAATAACAGTATAGCAAACACCTTGAGGTGGTTAGTCACAATTATATGTGTTTTTGTGAAGTAGCCAGCAGAAGGGCGTTTAATTTTCGGTTTCATTTATTTGTTATTACTTTCTGTTATTTTTTTCGTTTCAAAATCGAGAATAAGATGTTTTCTTGGCAAGGCTAATTTTCTGCGAGCGTTCCTCAGACGTGAATAATATAACTGAGAAATAGCACTTATACCAAACGCCATCGGCGTGGCTAAAAACTTTCGCTAGTTCTGATTTAATTACAGTTAATCTTGCCGTGTTTACAAGTGATCGATAAATAATAATGAAGTTAGAATCAAATTTCTAATCTTTGATATTATTATATTGCTGGTACTTGAAATTATTGACTACCAGAGTTGTAAGAATTATTGGAAATTGAAAATCGTTTGCTTGTTCTCTGTCATTTTTTATTCATTTAAATATATGAACGTGGATCGTATTGTAGTCTGTTAGGGTCTAAGGAGAAAGACATGGAATCAAGAAGGTAGGTTCAACCCGTGTATAGAAATAACAGAACATATAAACAAAGTAAGAGTCAGCAGATAAGTAGTCAGCAGATAAAAGTGTACGTCCGACTGCCTCATGACTGCCTTACTACTGCCTCACGACTGCCTCACGCAAGTTTGTATTTATGCAAGGAGGAAGTGTTTATTCCACTCTAAATAGTGTATCATAACAGATCACTCATTCGCTCTTTCTCTCTCTAATCTCTCTAGCTCTCTCTTTATCTCCCTCTCTTTATATATATATATATATATATATATATATATACCTATTGTCCTACTTCGGTAGCACGACTGAATTTAATGCGTTATGCAATCATCAAGAGCATTTAACCTAATGTGTTTATTTATTAATTCACGTAGCTATATATATATATATATATATATATATATATATATATATATATATATATAATGTGAATTTGGGCAACAATCTTTCTTTTGTCCAGATTGCATTAAAAATCACAGACAAGGCATTATCTTTAAGTTTTTTGAATAATTTTTCATGTGTTTTTACGAATTTTATTTTTCAGAACTCAAATTATATAAAAAAATGTCCATAGTTTATTTTTTTACTTTTGAGCGCTTTCAGCTATAATTTTAGATTGTTTTATTTGTATACAAATATGTGTAAAGTTTATGTATATAGTGTCATGTGTATGTTAAGTTCCGAACACGGTAAGCACCTTGTTACAGTGTTCTTAATACAGAAGAGAAATCCAACACTTAATAAAATCAATTATGAAGATGGTGACTCTAAGTGAAAATGATGAGGACACGAAGTATAAATAGTGATGTCGATTTAAAACGGTTAAGATTTCCGTGTTTGAGAAAGTATCTACGCATGGAGCCCTTTTCACAAAGTAGCAGTTTTCTGGAAAAATTACTTGGGCTAAACATCATTTTTCGAATAAAATACCGGAGAAATATTAGGCACTATAGACGTGGAATAGGGACTTCTTACAGGGGCATCTTTAGGAAAGTGGACAGAAACTGTTTAGAACCCCGTCGAAGCTTGAGAGTAAAGGATGACCAGCTCCGACCTATATATGGAAGAAATACTCCATTTGATTCACAAAGATCGTCTTGCTTGAACTTTGTGCCAAACCTGCGAATCCACGCAGATAGTTGATATTCCTTATGCGTGCTTTTCAGCTGACATAGATATTGCTAGCCATTCGCCAAATCGATTGTCGCGTGCAGACGAATAAAAATATGTTGCAAGACCAAATAATAACGGGTTGCAGAAGGAAAAGAAAAAGGGTAGAACACGATCGCATTGATGGGTCATCAGTTAAAAGGGCAGCCTAATATGCCAAATACAGGTCGGGGATACTAAAATCAAGCAGGTACAAAAATTTACATACCTGGGAAGTGTTATAACATAAGACGGAAAGTGCGACACAGAGATCCGAAGGCGAATTAGCATGTCATTCCAGAAGTTGAGTAAAGTATTAAAGAAACATGGCAATTTCGTTAGAAACAAAGAAGAGAGTACTGGATTGCTATGTGTTAGCAGTTCGTCAGTATGGTAGTGAATGCTGGACAATATTATCAAGATGAAGGACAAACTTGATGCAACTGAAATGTGGTTCTACAGAAGGATGCTGCGAATATCATGGATCGAGCATGTGAGTAATGATGAGGTCTTAGAAATGATGGAAACAAAAAGGAAATTAATACTGAACATCAAGAAGAGACAGCTGAAGTTCCTGGGATATGCAATGAGAAAGGATGGCTTGGAGAATCTGATACTAACAGGCCAGATAGAGGGGAAAAGAGACAGAGGAAAGCAACGGAATATATATTTGAAGGACTTAATCAGGTGGATGATGGAACGAGGGTTGCATGGTGTAACAGGAGAAAGCATGCTAAGAGCACCATGATCACCTACGTCCTGAAGCGGCATGGCGCCTAGAAGAAGAAGAATCTGATGGAATCAATAGCATCTGAAAGATCTAAAAACCGCGTTTCTTTTACATCAAGTTAAAGAAAGAAAACACCATTATCACAAAAAAAGTTAGAAACCAAGAAATGATTTGTATTCTCTACGTAAACAGTCAGTTTAGTCCCATACGTGAAACACGCCTGGGCGATCATGTTTCGAAAGAGACATGACTGACTGGGCAGAAGATTATCCCGCAGTAGGTTGCCATTGCTTTCTGCGGTAGACTGATTGCCGACCAAGGCTATAGAACCCAATCTGCCCTGTTATTTAACCCATAACTGGAAGGAAGAGACGGATTAATACCTTTCCCAAGGGTGTTTGTGCGTAAGTGAATGCAAGGAATTCCACTGGAATTCGAACTTGGATCCTCGATTTCTCGTTCCGAGCTGATATCCAACGCACCACAACGCACAACGAGAGTGTGGCAACGAGAGTGTGGCAACGAGAGTGTGGCAAATTAAACTAACACGCCAGATAAAACGTAACTAGTGGGAAGTAAACAGATTAACTTTTTCTTGGTCTTCGATAATAATTATTGTAAAAAGAAACCGATTTTTACTGGGAGCAATTGATCATTATTTATATAATTTACCGTCAGACTAATATCCTCATTTTTGATATTGTTATCACACATTTTCGGTCATTGCAGCCTCCGGCTTACTTCAGATGACTATCAATTCGTTTAACAGTCAAGGAATTCTGAAGAGGACCTTTTATATAAGAGAATAACCAAAACTGGAAGTCAACCACGACAACAAGAAAGAATGAGGTGATTTTCTAGATGTGATCTTATAGTCTAAACTTTGGAGCAACCAGTAAAAATCAAACTCACTAATCAGTCGAAATTAGTTTAGCGAGACAAGCTTGCTAAACGTTACACCACATTGAGTGCTCGTAACGAGAAAGAATAAGATTGTATTAAGAAAATTACAAGAAATAAGACCTTAATAATCAATATTCCATATTTTCTCTTAATCTGAAACTGAAACCAAACCCGACGTGCGTTTGATTTACTATTATTCCAGCCACTCGCAGCGAGAGATTTTATGTGGCCGATTTCTAAACTTATTTTTAAATGGAACTTTGTCTGTGTGTGGGTGTCCGTTAACTATCTACTCCGAAACGGCTGAACCGATTTTCTTGAAAATTTACACAGTTGTACTATAAGCATATGCGGGTGTTATTAGGTAAGATTTGTGTCGAGTTACTCCCGATAAATATCGAAAATCGAAAAAATCGTGTAATAGAAGGAAGTGTCCGATTTTAATCAAATTTGATGCACTCATAGTCAAAGACATAAAAAACGATATTCAGATGTGGTTTCCGGCTTTCTCTTTTCCAATCTTCTCAATTTGATTTTTTTTTGTTTTGTTTTGTTTTTTTTCAATTGGAGTAGAGAAATCTATCTATCACCCGGTTCACACTCCACCCACGTCTATTGAACAGGTTAAGAGGCTCATCCATTGTTTCCTGTTTAGGATGTGGTTTCCGGCTTTTCCAATCTTTTCACTATTACGTAGCCCCCTGCACATCAGTGGCGTTACCGCCTTTCTCGGGGTGATACGATTAAAAAAATGTTTCAACGTTGCAATTCTGACAATAGTGCAGAAAATCGATTATATATATATATATATATATATATATATATATATATATATATATATATATATAAAGCAAGATGTTTGTGTGTGTGTGTGTCTGTTTATCTACCTGTATGTCTGTATTTTTTTCAGCCCTTTTATTTTAGTTTTTGCTTCGGGTTTGGCTCTAAGTAAGTATAAATGTAATTCTTAGTTTCAGCCATGATACCATTTACTCAGAGGACTTATTTAGCCTTCAAAATTCAGTTTACCCTGAAAAAAACTTATTTGATATCGATACCAGGAAATCAAAATTTGACTTACATCCACTCATTTTTCTTTCAGTCTACGGTTTCGCTTTAACTGGAAACAACTATTGCTTTTTAGTCTTTCGTGCCAACGTCCAAAGAGTCTGAGCTCCAGGACCATGGATTAGTTTTAAAGCTTTCATTACATCCGAGCAACGCCGGGCTATACTGCTAGTATGATTTAATCTGGACTAGAAACCGTCTACTATTACTAGTGACTTACGGCGATTTGAAAGTTAGTTTATATAATTCTAGTTTAAGTCGTGAGAAATTCGAAAATAAGCTCTCGAGTGCTATTTTTAACCTTCAAATCAAAACCTATTATTATTGCTCGGGATAAGCGATTATCTCTGTCACGTAAAATTAATTAAGATTTTATGTGTTTAGTTTCGATAGATAAAAGCTTGAAAACCGGAAACCTAAATGCTAGAACACCAACACTTGACACTAGTTATAAATATCTCATTTTCCTTCTACGAGGTAAACCATGGACGATATATTTCCCTTTTAGATAGCGTCTTTTTTATCTCGTTATACGTTGATAATTGCCAAAATTGGTACTACAGAAGTTCAAACTGGAGATGTGTAGGGACTTGACAAATATTTTCGAGTAATTGTCTTTTTTTTGTACCTCGATGTTACCAGTCCAATATTTTTATTGTTCCGTCACAATAGCAGATATTCAAAGAAGAATTTCAGTAGCTAATATTATATCTCGTATTGGGTCAGGGCACTTTAAAAGTCATACCGTTACCATTTAACACAGTATTGCTTGCAGTGTAAGCGTGTTATCTGTCACTGGTTCCAACACCAGGCATTTCTGGTGAGGAGAATGGCTAAAAAGGCAGAAAGATGAAACATAAGACCTGTCAAACAGAAGCTGACCCCTCTTGTAGAGTCAGTGGCTATCTAGAACAATAGGTAGATTGGACTCCGTAGCAACATATGAAGACAGTGTGGTGATAACACGACATCGTTGGTGGAGGGCTGCCTCGATTTTAGTAACGGTCGGGCAATGTAATCACCCGAGCAAATCAATGGCCACGTGTCCGTTACAAATGTGAGCCTTTAAATTGGAAGAGCTCGGTTGTAGTTTGACCTGGAGAGGAGCGGAGGTTCAACTGGTCTATTTGCCCAAGACAAGGTACGCCTGAATGAATACTTTTGCGAGTTTTAAATTAGAATGTGGAAGGAACTGGTCAGGTACTCAGCAGCACAACAACCCTCGACCACAATCAGGGAACTGAAGAAAATGACGATAATTATATCAATTTTAATATTTTATTTGTTTTAATTGCAAGAAACAAGAGAAAAAGTAAATACAAGTTCAAAATTATTAATAATTGTTGCTAATGTTTTACAAAGTAAAAATCAAAATAATATAGCATTGGGTATTTTAATGACTTTTCTAAAATTATAGACAATATATAGTTATGCCAAATCTACGTACATCTTTTTTTAATCATATCACCCCGTGCAAGGCGGTAACGCCACTGATGTGCAGGGGCTACGTAAGAGTGAAGATATTTGAAAAAGAGAAAACCGTAAACCACATCCTAAACAGGGAACAAGGGATGAGCCTCTTCACCTGAACAATAGATGTGGGTGGAGTGTGAACCGGGCGATAGTTTAGTCTATCTACTCGAATTGAAAAAAAAAAAGAAATAAATAAAAGAAAAGTGAAAAGATTGGAAAAGAGAAAACCGTAAGCCACATCCTAAACAGGGAACAAGGCATGAGCCTCTTCACCTGAACAATAGATGTGGGTGGAGTGTGAACCGGGCGATAGTTTAGTCTATCTACTCGAATTGAAAAGAAAAGAAAGAAATAAAAGAAAAGTGAAAAGATTGGAAAAGAGAAAACCGGAAACCACATCCTAAACAGGAAACAAGGGATGAGCCTCTACACCTGAACAATAGACGTGGGTGGAGTGTGAACCGGGCGATAGTTTAGTCTATCTACTCGAATTGAAAAAAAAAAAAGAAATAAATAAAAGAAAAGTGAAAAGATTGGAAAAGAGAAAACCGGAAACCACATCCTAAACAGGGAACAAGGGATGAGCCTCTACACCTGTACAATAGACGTAGGTGGAGTGTGAACCGGGTGATAGTTTAGTCTACCTACTCCAATTAAATTACATTGAATCACCGCTTCTTGTACGATTACCGACGTTATGCAACGTCAAATTGCGTCTGTACCGAGATGACTGACTACTTAAGAATACCAAGTGGCGTAAGCATTGATGTACGGGCGGCGTCATTGATAACAACTTCGGATTGAAAATTGAAAAGTAGAGTTCCAATTTCGTTTGTATTCATGATATTCACTTACGTGCTAATAACTTTTGGGAATAGTATATATCCACCTTTTCTCCCCCAGATATCGAGTAATTACTAGGACTTTTATCAGTAAATCTTCATTACTTCCAAGAAATTCTTACAATATAACAATATTTTGTGGCTTTAAATAAAATAACGCAGTCGTAAAAGCAAATCAATCAATAACTTTACTTCAATTAACCATCATAGACAATCGCACCTACGGCCCATTAACATGGAACAGGCTTGCCTCCCAGAGAGTAAAATACTACGCCTCCTTGGCCTCACACTCTCAGCGGAAAGACTATATCGAATCCATTGCTAAATCCGCTACTATGAAAGTCGGTTCTCTGTGCAGGACTCGGAAGTTTTTCCCGTCAGAATCTATCCTGCACATATATAAATCTACCATCCGCCCGTGTATTGAATACTGCTGCCACATCTGGTCGGGTGCCCCTGCTATTCTCCTCAGGGTTCTAGACAAAATACAACGGAGAATCTGTAATGTGATCGATACCGACTTGGCAGACCGCTCGCAGTCACTCTCTCACCGGCGTGACGTGGCTTCCTTGTGCCTTTTCTATAAATACTTTCACGGCTTCTGCTCCGATGAACTTAGATCATTGGTGCCACCTAGGTGTGAGTTCGCACGATATACTAGATTAGCAACTATGTCCCACCCTTTTAGAGTGAAACCGATAAAATTTAACCGCAATTTCTACTTCATAAGCTTCTTTTCTAGCACTTTCCGCTCGTGGAATTCCCTTCCACATCCTAGCTTCCCCGACAGCTACAATCTCCAGGAGTTTAAATGTAAGGTCAATAGGCACCTCCTAACACACTAACTCGCATCCATTCTCTCAAACACTCTTCCCATCTTACCGGTTTACCACCCTCCTTTTGACATTTCCTATATCTAACCACTCTTTCTCACCACCTTCCCCTATGTGACTCCCTGCGCAATAGTGGCAGTGGAATGCCTTGCTTAGGGTGAAACAATTAAAAAATAACTTAGGTACGATTCTTAGGTACGATTCTTAGGTACGATTCTTAGGTACGTTTGAAAATATATATCTACTTCAGCCACGAGTTATCTCAAAAACTGTAGATTTTCTGTTCACAAGTTTCTCTTGCTTCTGTTTATTTCGTTGAAGCCCATATTTATTTGTATGCGTATATGCTTTCCCTTCTCAGTCATTTTTTAAGATCGTCTGATACATCTTTGAATTAGTAAGAAGATGATTTCTTTCAATGATGTTGATACTATCAGAGATTACGCAAGACTGTCTATCGAAAAATGTCTGCAATTAGGCTGATGTCAAACCTCTTATTTTAATTTACACTATTTACATTGTTCGCACTGTGGTTCTCATTTTCCTTGCCGTATTCAAGACGTTTCGACCGTTGTATGCTCCGGCTTTCTTCAGTTGACTGGAATTCCGAACTGAATTCTTTATTTCGACGACCGGAATAGATTATTCTAGTTTTACTTGCCATGCTTCTTCCACATGTCTCAGTTTCAGTTATCCTTTTTTAACTCAACCCTACATGTTTTTGTTCGTTGAACTCACAGCATTTTCTTTACCAAGTCACTGTATTTAACAAAGGCTTTTATCCACTAGGCCATTTGTCCTTGATGATATCAGTGCACTATTCTTTGGAACTTCTAAAACTATTATTTCAGTAACTACAGTTTAAAAAACTAGAGCTCATATTACAATATTGTTGTTGTTATTGTTTTTCTCTAGCACTATGCATTACTGATATCCATATTGTTTTAACTGTTTTCTAACAATTACTCTTTACATTAATTTTTCGCAGTTCTTGGAAGTTAAATGCTACTATTTCAACGTAAAAGCTTTTTTACTATGATTTCATTTCTCAGCTTTTGTCTACGTTTTTAAACTAAAGTCATAGGGATAAAATAAACAAGTTTTATCTTCTCAGAATAATAATGAAACCAAATACAATGTTTCTTATTGGTTACTATTATTATTAATAATTAAATTGATATCCTCTCCGACTCCTGGATGTTTCGACTCCTACTTTCAGTTGATAGACTCCACTTTCTTCACTGTAATAGGCGAACTTACAGTCATGTCAGGTATCGCCAAGGCGGCCTGCGAGGTAGAATGGTTTTCAGAAGTAGTACTAAATGTATCTATGAGGATCCTTTCATGGCTACCCTTATACGCAAGTGTGTCTTTTGTTACTATTCTTTACTCAATACAGAACCCAAGAGCCAGTCAAAGTATAGCTTAACCAATTATTTTTTAATTGCTTTTTACGACTTGTCAACTCTTTGTAGGAATTTTAAAATCAAAAATGTATTTTATATTGTAAGAATACTTTTTTTTTGGATTTTGTCGGTACAGTTTTTAGAGATTTTACATTAACAGGAAAAACTTCTGCTTTCTTAAGCCCTCACAAGAGTTATGTCTCTTGTTTCAAATCTTGATATATTTTCTTCTTTTTATTCTCAATTCCTTTTACGTACGATCTTGTTGATATATCGAAGATCCAAACATGTCTTCCATCTTGACAGTAATGAAATCTGGCTTTGTTGCTTCAGTTACATTAACTAATTGTTGTTATTATTATTATTATTATTAAAGGTGGAGGTATTGTATTCTGTCACGTTTGTCTGCTTGTGTATCTGTCCGTGGTCAAGAGTTCTCAAGGCCCGCTCGCTTTATTCGGACGAAACTTTCAGGGATGATTGGCCTCATGACGGGCACGAACTACTTCGATTTTGAGCTCAATTCTTACGGAATGAAATTTCTGGGTTATTTCCCCGGTTTTATCAGTAAAATTTAATTTTTGCCTTTCAAATGTCAAACAGTGAATGATCTCACCTAAATCATTTTAAATACAAAATGAATTCCCCTGTTTCATTATAAGTGTAGATTTATTTTTAGATTTGTCGGGTTTTTTTTTTCTTTTGGAGTGGGGGAATTCAGTTTTTCCTCTTGAGGGCATTCAAGTTCATTGAGGTTATTCTTTCTCATTCGGACAATCATTTCTTGCTAATCGCTGACATTATGTCGGCATTGACTTGTTTCGGGCCTTTGAATGTTTGGGGGTCTTTGACTTCTCTTTCTATTTATTATTATTATTATTATTATTATTATTATTATTATTATTATTATTATTATCTCCTTTGATTTCTGTTGTATACATATTTCTTTTCGGGTTAAGATCGGAAATGGCTTCATAACATTTTCCACTGATAATTTCTTAAAGAAAAAATTAAAAAACATACCAAGATCACACATAAATAAAGTTTTTCATATTGCGTGATTTGTACTTGTGAGTAAACTTTTGTATTTAAGTCATAGTCTACCAGCAATTCTTTCAATTAGTCATTCGGAACACTTTTTTCCAACATATCCGAGGGCCCAATTTACAACTGGAATTATTATTATTATTATTTGTTTAGTATCTTACAAATTTTCTCAAGTTTCAAAAACAGCCGGTAAGTGACACCATGGTTTTGCGCCTAAAGTGCTAACAGGTGCATTTTGAGAAGATTGGAAAAATGTTTAAAATGTATGCAGAAATTTTAAAATTAGTTTCATTCTTTTTTTTTTGTAAAATATTTAAGTTTACAAAGAAATCAATAAAAGAAAATTCATAAATTTAAACGAAGTTATGAAGTTTCCCTATCTAAATAAGGAATTTTGCGTAAACAATGAGTTGCCCAAGAGATTTTAGTGAGATCAACAAGAAATAATATCTATTAACAAGTGTGTATTTTGATAATGACATCAGCTTTATTATCAATGTATTTCGTTGTCTGTTTCCACAATTATTTTTTTTCATTATAATTCGATTTTTACTATGGTCGCACTACCTACCAAGTCTGCAGGAAGGCCTAAGGCAGGTTGTGGTGTGTTTTTATGGCTCGATTTCATGTTTTTTTTATATCTCCCTAACATCTCTAGCGTTATATAAACAAAGTTCTCCTTAGTGTATGGGCTGTAATTAACAAGATAAGTATTTGTATATCTCTTAAGCTGGGGTTTCTAGGGATTCTTTCAATGTGTTTTTTGTTCCATTTTTATCATTCCAAGTGCACCAACTATCACTGGTATGATACTTTTTACAATTTCCACATTTTTTCTATTTCAATTTCCAGGTCTTTATATTTTGACAGTTTTTCGAATTCCTAGGTTGCTATGTTACAATCCGCTGGACAAGCCATATCAATTAGTAAGCAAGTTTTTTTACTTTTTGGTTTTTAGCAATAATGTCCATCTTATTTGCTTCAATTTTTCTGTCTGTGTAGATGGTGTAATTCCATAAAACGGTGACATCTTCTATTTCTGTAATCGGTGCTGGGTGATGTTCATACCCGTGTTTGTTTACATATTTTCCATAGTGTTTGCATATTTCCAGTGTAAATATTGCCCACTATATCATGACGGTTTTTATATTCATTTGGGGCAAGTACAAAACATCGTGAGATTAGAGGGTCTATTGTTTCTTCGTATTTATCACAGAACCTGCATTTTGGGTTCACATCATTATGTACAATATTTGCCTGAATGTTCTTAGTTAAAAGACTTTATTATTATCATTATTATTATTATTATTATTATTATTATTGAATGAAAACCAGCAGGCCAACATATTGACATGGGGGAAATATATACAAAATTATATATACTTATGATGACTCTCAGTCTCATAAGTGTATACCGGACACAGGCATTACATTCATGTGTTTGATGGAGTGACATGATTTGATAAGAACAGAGAATAACCTTGGCGACGAGACCCCGAAGGTGATACATTCACGAACAATTAACCTTTCTCAGACGGCAACCGATTAACGGTGTTCGCATGTACCATGATATCATTTCCATATTTCCTTGAATGCCTCATTTATCAAACTTTAAAAATTGACCCTCCCAACAACTGACTACGATCCTTCACCCACTACTCCCAATCCTGAATAATGCATCGTGCATTATTCTCCAGCGGGAGTCGCTAGCTCAACAGTTTAAGTTCACGGAACTGACCAGCAAATCTGTGGTACTGAAAGAGATATTTACGGTAACTCAATTCTCAATTCAATAAGCAAAATATGCACACGATAACACCACCAATCAACTATGATCAGAAGTCATGAGATTTATTTCTAATATACCTACACCCCTCCAAACTCACTCAAGTCCTGTAGAATGACTGAGGAGTATGAGATCACATCTGTCAGCACGTTAGGCTGTGCTGATATGGTTTCTATAAAAAATTGTAGGTTGTTGCGCGATGAAGTTTCTAGTGATGTGTTCAAATGTTTTTAATTCAAAGTTGTCCTTCTCCTAGTGTAGTTAATAACCAGGGTTAAAGAGTCTAATCTAGTATTTGTCTATATTTCTACATTATTCAGACTATTGTCCTCATCTTTGTCGCCGTTTGTACGACGTTTCGGCCGTAGTACGCTCCGGTCTTCTTCAGGTGCTAGGAATTTCGAACCGACCCCTTATTACAATCAGTTGGTTACATGAACTCCATTCATTTGCTTAGAGCCTCTTCTGGTAGTCATGAGGGCACATGACTTATCTCCCTCTAACCCTGTACGTTGTTTGTTCACCACTGCTTTAGTCTGGTATTGAACTCACAATTCTTTGGGTCAAGTCACAGGAACTAACCAACGTCTATATTCACTAGGACACATGGCTTAGTGGATATTGGTAGATATGATTATGCCGGAGCCTAATTTACTCTACCAATTAACTCATAACTCAAGGGAGAAGACATGAATTCATACTTTTCCTATATGTATTTGCGTGTTAGTGATTGCAATGAGCTCGACTGAAATTCGAATTTGGTTCCTCGATTTTTCATTCTAGTTAGTTACTCATTACACCACAAGCACATTCGTTATAAATATCATAAAATTTGATATTATTATGTCATTTTCATCATATTTCGATTTCTGCTTTGGTCTCACTACCAACCAAGACTTCGGGGAGAACTAAGGCAGGTCGTGGCGTGTTGTTATGGCTCCATTTCATGTTTTTCTATCTTCCCTATCATCCCCAGCATTACATAGATAAAGTTTTCCTTAGTGTGTGGGCTGTACTTAATAAGACAATTTTTTGTATATCTCTTAAACTGGGGTTTCCAGGAATTCTTTCAATGTGTTGTTTTGTTCTATTTTTTATCATTCCAAGTGCACCTACTATCACTGGCACAACTCTTGTTTTCAATTTCCACATTTTTTCTATTTCAATTTCCAGGTCTTTATATTTTGACAGTTTTTCAAATTCCTTGATTGCTACGTTACAATCCGCTGGACAAGCCATATCAATTAATAGACAAGTTTTCTCCTTCTGGTTTTTAACAATAATGTCTGGCCTGTTTGCTTCAATTTTTCTGTCTGTGTAGATGGTGTAATCCCATAGAATGGTTACATCTTCTATTTCTGTAACCGGTGCTGGGTGATGTTCATACCATTGTTTGTTTACAGCTTTTCCATAATGTTTGCACATTGCCCAATGTAAATATTGCCCAACTCTATCGTGGCGATTTTTATATTCATTTGGAGCAAGCACAGAACAGCCTGAGATTAGGTGGTCTATTGTTTCTTGGTGTTTATCACAAAACCTGCATTTTGGATCCATATTCTTATGCATAATATTTGCCTGAAAGTTTCTAGTGAAAAGACTTTGGTCTTGTGCTGCAAGAATAAAGCCTTCAGTTTCAGACTTTAATCCAGATGCACGTAACCATCGATGAGTATTAACTTTATCAACATTGGATTTATTGGCACGTTCTGGATATTGGCCATGCAGAGGTTTGTCTTGCCAGCGCTGTTTCATCTGTTCAAGAGCTTTATCTTTGGCTTTCATTTTCATATTTTTTGCCGCAATAGTTGGTTCTTGGCTTCTGTTTTGCTTTTCTACAGAATCTACTAACTGTAAATCTTGTTTGTATTTACTGCCTTCTTTTATTGTTGAATATTTTTCTTTCTTTCTTCATGTTGCCTTACTAATTGTATCATCCAATCCTTTGTTGTTTCTATGTATGTTAGTAAGCCAATGAACTAATGCAAGAAATGGAACTAAAGTACCACCAGGTGTCTCATTTTTTTTCAGAATTTGAGAAATCTTCGGAATATAGAAGTACACTTTCAACAAGTACAGTCTTCTGCAGGTGCCGAATCTTGTCATTGATACTGTCTCCTCCAGCTACTTTGGAAAATTCAGTTCTTAATTTTTACCCAGAACACCAACGACAATCACATTCCATCTCTTCCAGGATTTCTATGCTGCCATTTTAAACTATTAAAATTTATACAATAATAATAAGAATTATTATTATTATTATTTCATCATCATCATCATTATCATCATCATCATCATCATCATCATCATCATCATTATTTTTACTATCATTATTATGAAACAAGAGGAATGATATAACTCTTCAAGAAGTACACGATTAAAGAAAATAAAAATAAAAGACTATGTTTAAAAATGATTAACGATATTTCGATAAGGTGTGTCTTCTTCAAGGTATGCTTAAAATAATGCATACAAATATAAACATACAAAAACAAGTATTTATAGAAACGTCGCATGTATTGAAAAAAGAGCTGTAACTTTGTAATCAACGTTACAAAGTAAGTGAAACGCAGCCTGGATGAATGCAACTAAAACGGGAGTTACTTGAAAAGGATCGGGCACATCTTAATTTTTTTGTCGATTTGATTAGTTAATAAGAGAAAGTAATCAAATTATTTAATATAAATCTACTGAAAATCTTCAGTCATTTTGTTCATTCCCCCGAAGAGGGAATGCGTATATGTGATCATGTTCATGGGTTTTAATAGTTATGAACATCGGTAGAATATGGATAGTTTTCAGAATCCTTACCTTAGTAGCAGTTGTAGTATTAGTAGCAATAATTGGCATTGTTGTTATTATTATTTACATTTTTTGCATTGTTCTGACTGTTGTTCTCGTCTTTATTGTTATATTTATGACGTTTCAGCAGTTGCAGGCTCTGGCCTTCCTCAGGTGATATGTTGGAATTCCGAATCGAAACCTTTATTAAAATTCCTGCGTATATCTCAACGTATATCACCTGAATATAAATATTTCCTTCCTAGCACGCTCAGGGGATAGGATTACTTTTTTTCTTATGTCTTAATGTAAGAAACTCAATAGTAGGTACATCAATATATATGTTGCCGTCATTTTAGACGGAATATCGATATGAGTAGGTTGCCATCGCTTTTGACGACATGGGTTCATTTCTGTTAAATATTGAATAAGTTGGCCAGTTGTAGTCGATTTAAATACTTAAATTCGATTTGTAAATAATTTTTAATTTGCCACTGCAAAATGATCTTCATTCGTCTAAGTTCAGTGCGGCTTCTGATTAAATTATACTTGATAATAATGAAAAATGATATTACGTAGTTATTGTGAACATTATCGAGTCGCAGAAAACAATGAACGTCTTTCAGATGAGGGACCGAAAATCTCCATAATAGTATTCAGTCACTTAGGTGCCATAGACGATACACGCTTGGGAAGGATAATTTTCTCGCAATAAACTGCCGTTACTTTCTGCGGTAGACTGTTTGCAAACCAAGGCTATAAAACACATTCTGTCCTGCCATTTAACCTATAGTTAGAGGGAAAAGCGATGGATTAAGACTTTTCGCAAATTTATTTGCGAGTAAGTGGATGCAACGAATTCAACTGGAATAAGTGCCATATGTGATACACGCCTGGGCGATCATGTTTTGAAAGAGATATGACTGACTGGACAGAAGATTATCCCGCAGTAGTTTGCCATTATTTCTGTAGTACCTTATCCAGGGATATCTCATCACAGTTATTAGTTATTTTTTAATCTACTTCCACTATCTACACACTGTCCGGCAAAAGGATTGAGCTCGCAATTCAGTGCTATACATGATAAACGCTTGGTCGATCATGTCTCGGAAAAGACATGACTGACTGGGCAAAAGATTATTCTGCAGTAGGTTGCCATTACTTTCTGCAGTAGACTGGTTACCGACCAAGGCCGCAGAACCAAATCTGTCCTGTTATTTAACCCATAACTGGAGGGAAGAGACGGATTATAACCTTTTCCAAGGATATTTGTGCGTAATTGAATGCAACGAATTCAACTGGAATAAGTGCCAAACGTGATACACGCTTGGGCAATCATGTTTCTTTCGAGAAATGATTGACTAGGCAGAAGAATTTTCTCGCAGTAGGTTACCATTACTTTCTCCGGTAGACTGTTTGCAAATCAAGATTATAGATCCCAATCCCAGTGGATTAATACGTTTCTTAAAGTTATTTGCGAGTAAGTGAATGCAACAAATTCAACTGGAATTCGAACTCGGCTCTCCAGTTTCTCGTTCTGAGCTGATGTCCACTACACATCCATTAGCACGTTAAATTGAAACTTGGTGATTTATTCAGCTTTTACATTCAGCATTGAAAACTATTCAAATGTCTTTTGTATAGCCCAGCTATGGTTAAATCGTCTAGAATTTCATATTATTATTATTATTATTACTACTACTACTACTATTATTTTTACTAGTATTATTTTTGTTATTATTTAATGTCGTGGAATATGAAGGCGACAACTACAACGACGAAGCAGAAGAGGAAGAATTTTTTTTTTCCGTTGATTTTGCCACATTGTATTCAAAATAAATATATGAAAGAAAAGAACAAAAGTGGGCGAAAGTATCGCCTCGTCTGCGGATTGGCATGGCGTAAATTGACGCCGAATGTCCAGGCAGCTTTGAAACGCCCAAAAAGCAGAATTCTATTTCAGGTTCTTGTTGGAAACGTGTGCCATTGCGACCAATGCCATTTATTATTCCCTCGTCCATCTCACTATTTTTTTTTCCATTATATTTTTATTCTTTTTATTTTTCGCCTCACGGGAAAAGAAAATGTTTGGGTCTATTTGTTTCTTTTTGTTTGAGTGTGTGATGTTTGCTTACTACTTAGTAATATATATGTACGTGTGTGTGTTTGTGCGTGTGTGTGTGTGTGTGTGTGTGTGTGTTAGTGAGTGTGTGTGTGTGTGTGTGTGTGTGTGTGTGTGTGTGTGTGTGTGTGTGTGTGTTAGTGAGTGAGTGCGTGTGGTTCACCGGTTTACTGGCGCTGATATCTGCGTATTACCAACCAGCTTTATTCGCTAGCTTTCTAGTCCAGGTAAATATAATATTATAGTAGCTGATTTTCAAAGTGCGTAGGCTCTGCTTCTTTGGAGGATGTGCGTAATATAATCATCTCCTCCGCGATTTTCTTTCATATTTACGTCCCGGTTCTTCCAACATTTCGCCTTTCTTTGCAGATCTATTAACACAATGGCGGATGTTTAATAACAAAAGTCATAAAATCATGCAAAAAAGAAAATAAATGAAATTGGATCCACTATATGCTGAAGCACATGCATATTTCAGCGTCTCGTCTCCTTCATACGCACTTGTAATAACATCAATGCAAATATCAATTTATTCCGATGAACAGTATTTACATTATTCAGATTATTGTCCTCATCTTTGTCCTTAAGCTCATATGACCCAGTGACTATAGACGTTGGTTAGTACCTGTGCCTTGACCCAAAGAGTTGTGAGTTCAATACCAGGATAGAGCAGTGATGAACAAGTAACTTACAGGGTTAGAGGGAGATAACTCATGACTTCCAGAAGAGGCATTAGGCAAGGACTTGAGTTCATATACCCCAGAGATTGTAATAAAGGGTTCGGTTCAAAATTCCTAGTATCTGAAGAAGGCCGGAGCTTACAACGGCTGAAACGTCGTACAAATGGCAACAAAAAATGAGAACAATACTGTAAATACTGCCTCATCTCAGAAATATAGACAGATTATTCCGATGAAATCCTAAATTAAATCCGGATGAGAGTTCCACAAGCGAGAACTGCGAGAGAGAAATCTTAAGATAGAACTCATGGTCATATAGAATATAGCATTTTCAACTGTAAAATAGTAAGACTTAGCACAAAAATTCTAAAAAACACATGCAATATTATTAGACCTAACATAGCATTTCGTCTTCAGTCACTCTCTCACCCCTGTAACAGCTTCTCATTAGATTTTCTATAAATATTTTCATGGTAATTGTTCTGAAGAACTTTCCTTTATCACTTTTTTATCAATTAAATAGAACTGAAAAAGCTATATATAACGGTAAGTTCTATATTAACAGATTATTCTTTCGCATTTCTTACTTTTGAAACTCTCTTCCGGCTACTTTCTTTCCAGTCATTTTTATGCCAAAAACTTAAATGTCAATTATTTATTTTCGTAATTCTTGTGTAGTTATTGTTCTCATCATTAATAATGCTTTCTCATATTCTCTCACACACACTAACTCCCTAGCATTTTAGTAGATTTATTTATTGCATTGCTTGTGTTTTTCCCCAAATCAATCGAAATGGATAAATCAAGAATTTTAAAAAGTTGTTATCACTTAAAGTGATGGAGTTGTTATAAGAACGGAAAAGGGTTTAAATATAATGTACGTCAAACATACGCAGTAGGCCTAGTAGGTGATATATCAGTTAACCGACACAAATTCAGTCAGTCAGTTAAGTGCCATACGTGATACATGCTTGGGCGATTATGTCTCGAAAGAGACATGACTGACTGGGTAGAAGATTATCCCGCAATAGGTTGTCATTGTTTTCTGCGGTAGACTGGTTGCCGACCAAGGCTATAGAACCCAATTTGTCCTGTTATTCAACCCATAACTGGAAGGAAGAGACGGATTAATATCTTTCCCAAGGGTATTTGCGCGTAAGTGAATGCAAGGAATACAACTGGAATTCGAACTTCTACCCCCCGATTTCGAGTTCCGAGCCGATACCCAATGCGCCACAACGACACAAATTAATTATTAGAAAATTAGAGAATCAGTATGTTTCATGCGAGTGGGTAGATTATAGGTTATGAGATTTAGTTATATTATTGTAAAAAATAAATTGACTGTATTTTATGGCATATATTAGACAATGGTGACAGATAGAAGTTATTTCGTTAAGTTAGTTTTGCATGTTTAATTTCGGGAATTTAATTATTTTAAATTTTGCAAGTAAACATAGAAAACATTTTGGAAACTTTTCACTAACAAATTTGACACCATTGCAGACATACTAAGATACAAATATATATATATATATTCTAATTCCCCACCAATAACCCACTTAGTAAAGTCTTCAACAAAAATACACTTAAACTAAGTTACAGTTGAATAAACAATCTAGAAAAAATCAAAACAAACCATAACAAATATATCCTAAATCAACACGCAGATCAGAATAAAATTGTCTACCAAAATACAATAGAAGACAACAATAAAAACCTATATAATTGTAGAAACCCCAACAACTGCCCACTACAGAATAAATGTAAAATAAACTCAATAATCTATCAACGCAACATAACATCAATTGAAAATCCCACTATAATTAAAGTGTATATCGGATCAACTAAGAACACTTTTAAGCAGCGCTGGCACATGCACTTAACTTCATTCAAAAACAACTTATACCGAAACCAAACATCCCTTTCTGCATACTTTTGGGATCTAAAGGACTCAAGGAAACCCAAAGTAAAATAGAAAATCCTAGAGAAAACTAGATCTCGCAACTCACTTGACGACATCTGCCCTTTATGTTTAAGTGAAAAGCTACACATTCTAAAGTACCCCAACAGTAGCGAACTATTAAACCGTAGAGACGAATTAGCAGTATTATGCAAACATCGCTAATATTTCTCGTTAAAATTTAAATAAACAAAAAAGCACCTCACCCACACGACCACCCCAAAAATCCAATAAATATACATAATCAACCCTCGAAATAAATAGAACAAAAAACGTAGAAATAAAAGAAAACAAATCCCACACCACACCAACGATAAGTCCATCTAACTGTATATGATAGTAAAATAAAAGAAACTATCGACAATGCAAAAAAAAAAAACCAAAAAAAAAACATACATCCCAATATAAAATAACCTATACTAAACGAAAAAGCGACCTGCCCAAAACTAAGTTACCCCATACCCTCCTCCAAACCAAATAGCAGCACCTCAAGAACCATGAACGAACGCCTAGACCATTCTACATATATTAACAACGACGCCACTTCCACTACATCCAGACAAGATAAATAAGAAACCTGTCTTAAACTAAGCCACCTCTCCTAATCCATATCTCTAAGACTACAATACGGCCGTCAGAAACAGAATAAGCTCCCAACCCCACTTTCACTTAAACAGCATATCACCACAAATAAACCGTTTTGCACCATTTAATTTTCATTTCAACTTCGTCACCCGATTAGAAGCACCTAAATGTAGCTTCGAAACGCGAAAATTTTTGTGTAGTGATATTATGAATTTATAAACCATTGTAACAACCATTACAATATATATATATATATATATATATATATATATATATATATATATATTGTCATCCGCAGACAGATCTGTTTCGCCGTATCACAGCTCTTCAGTACGGTTAGACTCCGATTGCATTTTTACCCAGGATTGAAAAAAAAAGAATTGATTAAATCGCGTCAGTCGGCGACTTTACCCCTGGGCCATGGGCGCTCGGTGGAAGTAGGCAGACCCCTTAGCGCATATCATTATACGCGCCCAATAGCTAGAGCGCTCTAATTCATTTCATTGAATGAGCGATGCGTACATGCCAGAGTAGCTACTGTTTATCAAAGTCTACTATTTTTCCAGAGTGCTCAATCAGGGTGTAAGAGCGTAAATATTGCCATCCGCAGACAGATCTGTTTCACAGTATCAGAGGTCATCAGTAGAGAGAGAGAGAGAGAGAGTGGGAGGTGAATAATGAAATATATAAATTTCCTATTCGTGTATGTTTGCGTCCGGATGGCTTTTTGAAGGCTCCGTGTGCGCGTGAGTATATTACTATATATATATATTTTTAAGTGATCGATCATTATCTTTTTCTTATCCTTGTCTCCTCTTTCTAACTCTCTCAGTTAATCTTTCTCAAGAATTCCTACCTTCCATCAGTATAAATAAAGCTAGTCTCTCTAGAAAGCAACAGGCTGTACCTCTTTGGCCTCACTCTCTCAACTGACGTCAAGTAGAACGACTACATCGAATCTATAGCTGCATCTCCTGTTAAGAAGTTTGGGTTACTTTGTCGGGCCAGGAAGTTTTTCTTATCAAAATCCATCTTGCACATATATAAATCTGCAATTCGTTCGTGCATTGAATACTGTTGCCATATCTGTTCAAGTGTTCTTAAAGTTCTTGATAAAATCCAAAGGAGGATCTGCAACATAATCGATCCTGATTTAGCAGCAATCACTTTCTCATCGATGGAATGTGGCTTCCTGTGTCTTTTCTACAAATATTTTAACGACTTCTGCTCTGATGAGCTTTTTTACCTGATGACCCGACCACATGAATTTACTCATGCTACTGGATTGGCTTCTAGGTCTCACCCTTTTATCGTTAAAAAGTCAAATGTAACCGCCAGTTTTACTAAAACATTTTTCCTCGTACTTTCTGCATATGAAAGTCCCTCTCCGTTTACTTACTTCCCTGATAGCTACAATTTCCAAAAGTTAACATGCAACGTCAGTTGTCATCTTCTACCTACTTAAATCCCATTCATCTCCTTATATCCTATCCACATTTTATCCCTTTATTCGGCATCCCCTCTACCCTGTTTTTCCCTTACTGTAACCCCCTGTTTCACCAGTGGCGAGCCTACCCTGCTTGGAGAGAAATGATTATAAAAAAATGCCGTTCTTTCTCTTTCGTTTTAAAACTCTTTCCTACTGAATTTTTTTGTTCTCTCATCAATCTCTGTCTTTCTTATAAAGGTCATTTTCTCTCTATTTTATTCCTTTCTCTCTTTATATTTTCTTTCTTCATTCTCTTTCTTTTTTCTTTCTTTATACCTGGCATAATACCAGATTTTATTGTGCAACTCGTTTTTATCAATAAAAATAGTATTAATTAAATGAAATTAGGAACTGTTTCTACAAGATATACTTATCTGTCTGTTTCCGAGTACATGTGTCTGTTAGAAATGCTGGCTAATCCCTGTTGGAAAACTCTCTTCAGATATATTTTGTTTCTCCGGCATCCACAGAGCCAACCTATAGTTTACACTGTAACTATGCTCAACTGAAATTATGGTGATTTTCTTGGCGTACATTAGCTGTGACACAAGGCCGAACGTATGAGTTGACATGATGTAGAGTTCCTTAAGCTGAAACATTCAAAATATATTGCCTGTATAAATATATTTTGAATTTTTTTGCACAGTGAATTGTATCATAGGGCATGTGTATTTTTCTTTCTGCATAATTTTCTTTAATTTCTTCTTATAATTTCATATTTCATTATTTTTAATTTTGCTTTCGTTTGAATTTCTAAGATAAAAAGACATCAATCACACTATTTACTGTCGGACTATTGTCCATTGTTGTCGTCAAACGTTTCAGAATCTGTGCCCTTCAGCCGTTATCAAACGTATGTCAAAGCTAGTAATGTAAATGGAGTTCCAAACTAAACACTTTATTTAATCTACTGCGATATGCTATTCTTGTCAAACTGACCTTATCCAGGGATATTTCATCACAGTTATCAGTTATTATTCACTCTACTTTCACTATCTACACACTGTCCGCCAAAAGGATTGAGCTCGCAATTCAGTGCCATACACGATAAACGCTTGGTCGATCATGTCTCGAAAAAAACATGACTGACTGGGCAGAAGACTATCCTGCATCAGGTTGCCATTACTTTCTGCAGTAGACTGGTTGTGGTTGCTAAACAAGGCTATAGAACCCATTCTGTCCTGTTATTTAACCTATGACTGGAGGGAAGAGACGGATTAATCCCATTCCCAAGGATAGTTGGGCGTAAATGAATCTCGAACTCGATCCCTGACTTTTCTAGTTACGAGCCGATATCCACTGCACCACAACGCACAATGTCAAAACATTAACTAGAACAATTCTCTGAGTCAAAAATAGAGCCTTCAACTTAACCTATCTACCCGTTGATAGTGCTGCTCTGTTTGTCATGCTTGCTCCGGTGGATCCTTTTTTATTATTTCATTTTCCCTATAGCTGCTGCTGCTACTGGTCTGCTCTCATATATCTTTATTTCTTAATAGCGGCTCTCATATAATACATATTTCTATGCTAGTTTTACTAAGTAGGTACACATAACCCCATACTCGATCACTAATACGCTATTTCATTGTCTCGACCTTCACTACAGATTTTCAGTGTTTTACTAGTCTTATTTTGAGAGGCCCCAGAGATGGGACTAGATCAATGCAGATTCTTTGAAGATACCGGAACGAGGAATGCGATATTCATGCTCAGAATGCTATCTGAACGAGCAATACAAATGCAGAAGGAACTTTATCTGTGCTCTATAGACTACGCAAAGACGTTTGACAAAGTACGACACAGGGACTTGATAGAGATGCTTGACAACCTCGACATGTTCGGAAAAGACGTTCGGATAATCAAGAACCTATATTGGCAGAAAACCGCTAGTGTACGGATCGGAGGTGAACTGAGCAGATATACAAAAATAGAAAGGGGCGTAAGACAAGGATGTGTTTTCTCAACGGATCTTTTCAACCTGTACAGCAAAGTAATTATGAGAGAAATAAAAGCCTTGCCAGGATTCGTCATTGGCAGCCATAATCTCAAAAATATCCGATACGCGGATGATACGGTACTGATAGCAGACACGAAAAGGAAAATGCAGGACCTTCTACAGAAGTTAGCAAAAGAAAGTGAAAAAGAAAAAGGGTGAACAAAAACCTCAAGAAAACTGAATGCATAGTCATCAGCAAAAAGAGGATACCAATATGCCAACTGAAAGTCGGAGAATCTAAAATAAAACAGGTAAAAAATATCACAGAGATCAAAAGACGCATTGGTATGGCCAGAGACGCATTTCAGAAGCTAGCCACAGTACTGAAACACAGGAAAATCTCATTAGAAACAAAGAGTGCTGGGTTGCTATGTGACATCTGTCCTTCTGAGAATGTTAGACGATCTTATCAAAGATGAAGGAGAGACTTGAGTCAGCAGAAATGTGGTTTTACAAAAGGATGCTGAGGATACTATGGACAGAGCACGGGTGCAAGGATGAAGTGTTGGAAAGAGTGCAAACGAGAATAAAACTGATAATAAATATTTGGAAGAGACAAATGAGATTTCTGTGACACGTAATGAGGAGAAAGGGCCTGGAGAACTTGACACTCACAGGTCGGATAAATGAGATAAGAGACAGAGGAAAGCAGAGCGAGACTTACTTGTTAGGTTTGAGCAAATGCTTGACGGAGCGGGGCTTGAATGATATACCAAAAAAAATTACTGAGAGTGACAAGAGACAGAGCCAAGTGAAAGTCCATCATCGTCTACGTCCTGAAAAGACACAACACATGAAGAAGAAAAAGATTTTGAGAAGGTGGCTTGTTTCATCTTTATATTATTTGCAACAACTACAATTTCTTCCTTTCGTAATCTGTTTCTAAAGGTATTTCTTTTACATAATTTGATGGACCTTTTTTCTTTTTTATGATGCTCCAATTCTTTTCTGTCATTTTCTAAACTATAACATTTCTCCATATATTCGTTCTTTTTTCTTCCTGCTTTGCTCGAATGTGCATGTGGTATAATAAATAAGAGCTCAGAATGGGAAACCATTTAGCCGAGTTTGAATTCCAAACGGATTAACCACCATAGACATTCGAACCTACCTCCCATTAGCATAGAACAGGCTTGCCTCCCAGAGAGTAAAACACTACGCCTCCTTGGCTTTACACTCTCGGCGAACCTCAAATGGAATGACTATATCGAATCCATTGCTAAATCCGCTGCTATGAAAGTCGGTTCTCTGTGCAGGACCCGAAGTTTTTCCCGTCTGGATCTATCCTGCACATATATAAATCTATCATCCGCCCGTGTATTGAATACTGCTGCCACATCTAGTCGGGTGCCCCTGCTATTCTCCTCGGGGTTCTTGACAAAATACAACGGAGAATCTGTAACGTGATTGATACTGACTTGGCAGACCGGCTGCAACCGCTCTCTCACCGGCGTGACGTGACTTCCCTGTGCCTCTTCTAGAAATATTTTCATGGCTTCTGCTCCGATAAACTTAGATCATTAGTGCCGCCTAGGTACGAATTTACACGAGATACTAGATTAGCAACTAGGTCCCACACTTTTACAGTGAAGCAGAGAAGATGTAACCGTAATTTCTACTCCGACAGCTTCTTTTCTCGCGCTTCCAGCCTGTGAAATTCCCTTTTACATGCCTACTTCCCCGACAGCTACAATCTCCAGGAGTTTAAATGTAATAGACACCTCATATCACACTAACTGGCATCTATTCTTTCAAACACTCTCACCATCTATCCAACCCTTATTCTCGGTATACTTACCCGTCTATCACACTCCTTCTGACATTTCCTATATCTTACCATCCTTTCTCATCACTTCCCCCCTATGTAACCCCCTGGGCAATAGTGGCAGTGAAATGCCTTGCTCGGGGTGAAACGATTTAAAAAAATTTAATACATTCACTTTTGCACAAATCCTTTTCGGAAATGCATGATTCCATCTCTTCTCCGCCTAGCTATGAGTTAATTCGTATAAAATTTTATCAGAAAATAATATTTTTTATTCGTAAGAAAATGGTTTTTGATGCAGTAGCTCTTCTCGAGCATTAAAATCAAGTTTTTTTCTTTCTTCATTATTAGAATTTACTGAAAGGTTCTTGGCTTTATCAAAAAACCTTCAAAAACAATTAGATCTGCCATTTGACCAGTTTCAAGCTAAGTGCTGAGTTTAATGTAGATTATTTCAAATCATTACTTTGATATCTTGTGAATCTTTAGTTTTTAGTATTGCTAAATATTCTTAAAAGATTATCATTTCGTAAATGACAATCTTCCTAATGTTTACTTTAGTTTAAATTTTATATTTTTCATCTCTCTTTATAATTATATTTGTATCACTTTCTTTCTGTCGCCCTTTCTTTATTTTTCACTTCTTTGTTTCTCTCTTTCTTTTTTCTTTCTTAACCCTCTAGGGCCATTCGTATCATATTTGATACAGTATTTCCCTATCAGGAAACATTTGGTATTTCCCTATAAGGAAACATTTGGTATTCATTAACTGAGCAGTCAGTACTGCTTTCATTTGAAATTTATAAAATATTTCTCTTAAAACATTTTTCAGGAAAATATTTCTTTCAAGGCTTGTTTTCATACTGTATCAAATATGATACGAATGGCCCTAGAGTTCGGTTATTTTATTTTTCTTCATATATTTCTTTTTTTATTATTATTTTTTATCGATTTTATCGATAGGGTTTTTTTTTACAAATTCCTTCGTCTATTTCATTCGTTTTTCATTCTTTATTCCCTAATAGTTATTGTTTTTATATTTCCTTGACTGTTTCATTCACTCTTTATTTCTATACTTATTCCTTAGTGGGTTATATTTTAATATATCTTTGTGTCTTTCTTTTTTTTTTTTCCTTTCTTTCTTTCGTCTTTCTTTCTTTCTTTATATAATATCCGTATTGTTAAGCATTCATTTGGTCAGGATTGTACTTTTTTCTATGCCCCACCCTCATTTACCCTCAATATTTATACTTCTATTCTTTCTTATTGTTGTGTTTTCTTTTTATATATATATATATATATATATATATACTGTCTTCATCTTACCCTATGTTTTTTTTTTTATTTTTCTTGTGTTATTATGCCTTTTTGCCAATCTTTTATATTCGTTATATTTTCTCACTTATTTTTTTCAATCCCACAAATATGATCTTTTTTATGTGTTTTTTTTTCTTTCTTCCTTCTACTCGTCTTTCTTTTTTTTTCTTATTGCTGATTTTTGCTTTATTCTTACATATTTTTTTTTTATTTGGTTAATCTTTTTTCAATCATTGCGTTTCACATCTCAGCACTCGTATGTGCTCAGAAAAATAAATATATCTCCTGCTGCCTTGCACAAAGCATCAAGAGTCATAGCAACCCACTTGCAAAATCTCCATTCCAAGCTGATTTCTTTTACCCATCCAATAATATACTCGTTCACCAATCCGATCTTTCCCGCCTCTACCAACTTCACTTTCCGCGTTATGACCTCCAGCACCGCCATTTTCTTCTGCCTTTTCCTTACTCCATCGAAATTTTAAATACATCCCTTTTTTCTTCCACAACGATCTCAGTCATTACACTGTCTCTTCGATCGCCTCGCCACCCACTCGCTTCACCAGAGAGTTACTTTTTGCCTCCAGTTTCAGACTGGACATGATATGCCCCGAAGCAGCGCAAAGCCACTTCCTCTCACAGTCCATGCTAAGCGAGTCACCCGCAGCTATGAATAAATACGTTCCCCCCCACCAATCCGTACACTCTCATACCATCACCTTCTTACCCCTTTTCTTTCTCTTCCCATAAGCGCCTTGATTGAACCCTCCTCTCTTTCTTTTAGCTCTATCCGGTCACTTTTGTCGAATGTTACTTTATAAAGTTCCACTCTCACACCAATTCTGTACCTGATACTTGGAATACTAATATACTTGCCAAATACCGTTT
This sequence comes from Ascarosepion bandense, assembly GCA_037127315.1. Taxonomy (NCBI): domain Eukaryota; kingdom Metazoa; phylum Mollusca; class Cephalopoda; order Sepiida; family Sepiidae; genus Ascarosepion; species Ascarosepion bandense. The sequence continues at coordinate 523,576 of JBBBDQ010028375.1, read as the reverse complement.
CCATTCCGACACTACGCTCATGAAAAGGAGTCTCCGCTAAGCAGTTGGTTGCATAACCGACTGTGCTGAGGCTAATCGATATCTAAGTGCAAAAGAAATCGTATTTTCAATAATCGAATTAACCGGTAGACATCCGTAGTATTGACGCAATGCAATCTTCCAGATAGCTGATCACCGATCATAACATTGATTAACGTCAAAGATATTTTGGAGGAGCAAATGATGTGTTTTATGTATCCCCTCAGAAGTATCTGCAAAGTCTTTGGCCAGGGTTCGAAATCAAGCAAAGTTGTCAATGTTGTATTCCAACGAGTATGCTTTCTTCAAACAAAAGTCAGCACAACATACCCTATAAAATATATCGTTGTGCATGTATTTAGAACCTATAGTCCATTCTCTGTGAAGTATAAGAACAGAAAGATCGCAGTCTGCCGTGCTATCTGCATCTAACTAGGCAGAGATCGATCCACGCATATCCAAGAGTATTTGTGCGACACCAAACGCATCGGTCACACTCTGAACTTGAAAGCGACACGCAAATCTCATATTCTGTTCCAATAAACAAAAAAAAGTACGTACGCATCTGTTTGGCATTTCAAATCCCCGAAAAACATGCTTCGTTTACTTTCACCGTAGTGTGTTAAAAGGCGTTAAAATTTCTCCTCTCACCCAATCTAAGTATGAAATAGTAAAATAGATTGTCATTGACAACTCGTCTGAGAGAAAAGATATGAATTTAAAACCATGGAGTAGACAACGGGAGATTCCCACAATCTTTGCAAGGAATCACGGCAATTCACGAGTAATAATAAAATAAAAAAAACTGAATAACAATGATAGCCTACGTTCTGAAGGTAGATGGTATTTTGAAAAAAAAAACACTCAGGAATACTGTATTATGCTGAAAAAAAGCAAACAATTTCAGTTGTAAAGTTTCAGAAACTGATAAAACTATTGTTTTACTAATTTAATTGGAGTAGATAGACTAATCTATCGCCCGGTTCACACTCCACCCACGTCTATTGAACAGGTGAAGAGGCTCATCCCTTGTTTCCTGTTTAGGATGTGGTTCCCGGCTTTCTCTTTTCCAATCTTTTCACTCTTTTATTTATTGTTTTTTCTTCAATTGGAGTAGATAGACTAATCTATCGCCCGGTTCACACTCCACCCACGTCTATTGAACAGGTGAAGAGGCTCATCCCTTGTTTCCTGTTTAGGATGTGGTTTCCAGTTTTCTCTTTTCCAGTCTTTTCACTCTTACGTAGCCCCCTGCGCATCAGTGGCGTTTTCGCCTTGCTTGGGGTGATATGATAAAAAAAAAAAAAAAAAAAAAAAAAGTTTACCTAAGTAGAATAATATTTCCCAAATTGACAATTAAAATACAATCTATAAGAACCATTTTTTGCAAACGGGCATTTAGAATTCAGAAGGACAGTAAATCTTCTAGTACAATTTAGATGGTAAAAAACATTGTTAAAATGTACATAAATGTTCACAATGAGGATGTAAAAACTTAAATAGAAAAAATAAATCTGCGTTGTCGGCCGTATTTAAATAAAAGATGTTGGAAAGAGAAGTATCTGCCGGGGTATACATTTAGGTATACATTATATATATATTCGTCATCCACATACAAGCCTGTTTTGCTGTATCACAGCTCATCACTGTGGTTAGACATCCACTTACTTCTGGCCGAGATCGAAACTCGTTAGTCGGAGTTGCTAACCCCTAAGCCATAGGCGTATGGATCAGAGAAAGAAAAAGTATTTTAACCCCCCTACCTTCCTATACCAAGCCCCTTTAATTGTCTATCTTTAGAAAATATGGATTCTTTTACTAAACCCCTTTTTCCTTGGTTAACATATATATATATATATATATATATATATATATTTTTTTTTTTTTTTTTCTCTAATATTTTTTCTCTAATAATTTTTAAACTGATAACTTCATGTAATTGGCATTTAGCTTGCTTCTACCTAAATGGTTTAATCAAATAAACTTAAACAAATTTTTTTAAAATCTTATATTAAAACCCATTCCTTCTCGCCTAAATACACCTCTACAAACAGCAAAAAATCTTAACCTTAAAAAAGTAATTTAACTCATTTAGTTGTCTATCTTTATAAAATATGAACTCCTATTCCTTCCTTTCCTAAATATACCGTTTCAACACCCTGTAACCCCGCGACTACCAGCTCTGCCCTTTTCTATTTTGTGACCGTTGTTACCCTAAAGCCCTCCACACTCTACCCCAGGGCCTTCGCCATTTGGAAAAAACAATGTCGCTGACGTGATGTAGAATCTCTATTAGAGATTCTATGTCGAAATGTGCATCCGACACCTTTTAATTTTGAAAATTTTCTCTAATTTATATATATATATATATATTGATTGATTGATTGATTGATTGATTGATTGATTGATTGATTGATTGAGTGTTTAATACTTACTTTTTTATCATAATAGGGTTAGACCATGAAACATTTGTATTCAAAAGTGTTCGATACAATTATATTGTTGAAATTTTGAATATTATCCAATTTTTAAACGAGCTCGTTTAAAATTGGATGATATATATATACCAGTTTCACTTGATGATGTCGCTTATTTTGCGAAAAGGAAACATTGCCTAGTACCAATAAGCAAACATGTCTCGTATTACTATAAAATGGATGTCCGTTGTGGTACATTGTATATCGGCTCCGCTGAGTTCGAATTCCAGTTGAATTTCCGGCATCCCCTTACGAGCAAATGCTCTTGGGAAAGATATTAATCCGTGGCTTTCCCCCATTTATGGGTGAAATAAGAGGACAGATTGGCTTCTCTAGTTTTGGTTGGCAACCAGTCTACTGCAGAAAGTAATGGCAACCTACTGCGGGATAATTTTCTGCCCAGTCAGTTATGTCATAACTCAATCGGGTATCACGTGTAGCACTTAACTGACTGACTAAATGCCATAAAAATAGAACATTAGTAAGTAGGCATGACTGTTAATATACTGAGTTTGACTTCGTATTAATTTTTCTACGTGTCTATTTTCATTATTTAAAAAGAACAAACCGTTCTTATTTACAATATAGTTACTTTTATACATAGATCTGTATAGCAAAATGTTCATGCAAAATTATAACGTATGCAACATCAAAATTAATTAATATTTTCATCAGGTTTCTACTGTATTGATAATCTGGTATTTATATATTAAAACACCACAAGAAAATCCTTGTTAAAATAGTAAAACGTAATAAAATAGTCTTTCACGGTTGCAACATAAATAAACTAGTTTGTGTATAAAAAGAAGTATAGCTTCCTTATTTATGTACAGACACTTCTGAATATATGCATAATTAAAGTGTGCCGACTTCAAAATAAATGTTTATTTACGGCTAAGGACAAGAGAAGTGTTTATTTGAAGACTATGAACAAAATAAAAGCCTGTTCATATCTCTGGCAATATAAAATCAAACATCTACCTTGACTGTATTTTTTCAATTTTTTAGTCGTTTCTTTAAAATTTCACTTTCCTTGATATCCAAGAATGAATGAAGGATTGAAAAAGTTATCAGTAAAACATGCGAGTTTAGTGTCTCTATTACAGAGACACAGCGTAAAGATCCGAATTTTAAATCTGGCAGGACCAACATTTGGGCTTAGTTCCAAGGTTTAAAGGTCAAAGAATTGCGCCGAAGGCCATTTGACTATAAGGTCAGTAAAGTGCCGTGAGCGCTCGTGCGGTGGTAGTGGACACTCTGACCCTTTGGTCAGATCATCAAATTATTCTCATCACATTCCACTGAACTGCCTTCAGCCTGACAGACATGGAAGAGAGGAAAATTAAATTTCTACAAAATGCAGATTCGTAAAATTCATTTTCTTTGTTTACTTGCCGTGTTTTGCTAGTCGTTAAGTTTTTGCTACTTTTCTTTCTTTTTTTTTTAACCCAAATCGGGGTTCAACGATTTATTCTGCGTCTTATATTTATATATAATCAAGTATATAATTTACTTACTTAGAATCTGCTATCTATTTTGTAAAATATATTTTCTGGTTTGTTTTCAAGCGTCCCTTGAATGGAGTTCCTATCCATTATTTCCCAAGAGGCAATTTTTCAAACATAAAAGTTGATGAAAGATTTGAATTCCTGACGCTCGCTCCATAAAACGATATATTAAACCTTGAATTTTGTCTTTTTTAAGACTCATTAATACCTATCATCCTATCAAATGAGGACAGAGATTAATATTTTATTGGTAGTATCCTCTAGTTAATACCTGAATTTTATAAATCTATAATTAATACAGGCTTTTTATTTAGTTTTATGATTGATACCAAACTTCATGTTGGATATTGATTGAAGAAACGAAGAACATTAGTATTGAAAAAATAATGGTCACCATGTTTTTTTTCTAATCAGTTGTTTATTAATAGTCAGTTAATTGCCGTACGTAATACACTGTCGGGTGCTAATGTCTCTTTTGAGATATGACTGACTAGGAAGAAGAATTTCCTGCAGTAGGCTCCAATTTTCTGCAGTAGACTGGTTATAACCAAGGCTACAGAACGCAATCTGTCCTTCTATTCAACCCATAACTGGAGAGGGAGGAGATGCATTAATACTTTTCATAATGGTAGTTGCATGTAATGTAATGTAAGTGTATGCAAAGAATTCAGCTGATACCTGATCTCCATTTTTATGTCCCGAGCCGATATCTACTGAACCACAATGCGTAAGTGAATGACTGAATCGATCCCTCATTTGGGATCACTGATCGAGCAATATAAAAAAAGTACATACAAAACTAGGGGATGTGAAATTAGGTACGAAGATTTCATTGCGTCAATCTGACAAGTAGGAAGTTCATATTTGCTTAATTCCTGGTTGCCTTGAAAGTATACATTCAAAATTCTGTCTATACTTGTGCTTGAAATAGCATGACTAGAACCGTTGAATATACTGAACAGTAGACTTAGTTGTTCAGTACACTAACAAAAAATATGAAAGTTAATCCCAAGAAATCAGTAATTATAGATTTTATTAATGTTACTGGAACTGTTGCTGAGAAGGAATTTGTTCTAATTCAATGATTTTCTGTAAAACTAAGAAGCGTAATGAACTTTTATAAACTAATCAATGGGTTCAAATCCTCCAGCTTTTCCGTTATTTTTCAACCACCATAATGCATTTGCAAGTACGTTTGAAAATGTAGAATTTTAACGAGTGGTTTTCTCTTTTTTTTTTCTTGTAATTATTTTATTGTTTTTCTTGTTACTTAATATCAATATTCAACATTTGGAAAGAACAAATACAAAATTTAACGAAAAAGAAAATAGAAAAATTTAATCTCAGCCAACTGGAAATTATCGAATTCTTGTCCAAGAAATGCTTCTGCCCGACTGCATGTATAAAAGCCTCTTTTCTAATGGGTCTTTCAGTATGCGAGGGAATGGGGAATTTGCACCGGTATTCACCGAGTGCTGAACAATGGCTTCGTATTTTAATTGGGCAGATGGACGAAATTTTACTCAGTAAGAAGGAAAAGAAAAAAGAACGACAAAATGTCGGAAAAAGTAAGAGTCGATATTTTGCTTTCTTTATATTATTTTATTCTATAAAAAATGCAAGCAAATGAAACGTTTTTTATTGTTTCAAATTTTTTAGCTCTCATGTTTTTAATTCGATTATTTTGCTTTATACCTAGAACTAGTTTTTGTTTGCATTTTTGTTTATTCCCAAAATGTTTCTTGTTGAGGCAGCCATATTTGCGAAAAAAATCAGTATCGTCTGATATTTAAAAAAAGAAAAAAAAAAAGAGTCATGAAAATGAAATATCGTTTCTAAAACAAGAAAAGTTGCATTCAAATCCACTTCCATGATTATATTATCAATTTTCAGTTCTTTACTTATAATTCTATAAATTTATTTTTAATGACTTTAATCACCATGTCATTAAAAAATTATGCACGCCTCAATATATAAGAATTTTTAAAAACCAAATTTTACACAATCATCAATGAAATTGTTCCATATTACAAACGACATTGTGACACGCACTAACATTGTGAGGAGGACGTAAAATGCGTCCTCAGTGAACTTTTAATTGTGAATAAATTTATGGGTATACCAAATTAAATGACTTCTGAAAAAATAAAGCAGTCATAATATAGTTGTGAAAATGTCAGTTGTGAAAATGTTTTTTCTAATATAAATAATGGTGCTTGATTCTCTATTGCCATAATAAAATTTAGAATGTTCAACTATCTGGACAATATTTGTTACCTGATGTTTATCTAGAGAGCTTTAATAAAAATCAAAGAATAATCACAGATATTATTGTTCCTGATCTGGTGTCACAGCTTCAGTCCCTTTTGCACCATCGTAAGTTTAGCTCCTGTCTTTTGTATAAATACTTTCATGGAAATTATTAGAGTGAGCCATGGTGCCTAAACATTTTGCATTTAAGCGCAGTATTAAACTTGTAACGGTCTCATCGATATACAATAAAGTTAGTTGGATGTAACCGGAAGTTCAATGCTAATGATTTCTTTTCTCACACCTTCCTCTTGCAGAACTCTCTTTCGGTTCCATGATTTCTAGCCAACTTTAATCTTCAGAAATTTAAATGCAATGCCAATTGCTATTTGTTTTCCTCCTGATTAATCTTGGCTTTCCCGCTTCTTATGTTCCTGTTACTAATTTTACACAGCCATTGACACCTTATGTGCTAGTGGCTTTAATGCTTTGCTTGTTGTAAAAATCGATTAAAAACGTATTACGCTAGAATATCGAATCCGTATTTTTATTTATTTTCTTTATCAGTGACTATATCTATAGATTTAGCACGGTACTGTTCAAATATTTTTACAACGCCTAAATATTTATATATGGTAAATAGGAGCTTTTTTTTTAACCTTACTTCTCTCATCATTTAGTCAAATATTTTTTTTTGTTTGGTCAATATTAATTGAATATTAACGATTCTTAAAAAAAACAACCTCCCGTCATTTTTTATTTTTTATGCCATCAAATAAATACTTGAGATTATGAATATCATGTATTTTTTAGTATTTTTCTCGATTTTAAAGATAGGATTCAGTTGCCTATTTCATTTCGTGTAAAATGAATCCTTCTGCCAAAATATATAAGATTTTTATAAAAATTAATAATTCTTATAAAAAATACATTCCTGCGTATTAAATTTTAATTAATTTAAATTTAAAATATAAAATAAGTAAACGTCGTCTTTTATGTGCCGTGTCCCTTCGAGACGTATGTGATCATGGCGCTCCGCAACTCCCTGTAGCTCTTAATATATTTTGTCTTGTTATTTTTCCAAAACCTTGCTCTGCTATTCATTTGCTTAATCTCATAAAATGTCACGTGTTGCTTTCCTCTGACCATCTTTCTCACTGTCCGCGCTCTGTGTATCAGATTTTCCAAGCACTCCTTCCTCATCACGTCCTAGAAATTTCAACTTTCTTTTCCTTATGTCAACTATAAGTTTCTTTTTTGTTTCCATTCTCTCCAAAACTTTGTAGTTACTCAAACGTTCGGTTCATAGTATCCTCAGCATCCTTCTGTAGAAACACATTTCTGTTTATTCGAGCCTCTCCATCATCTTTGAGAAATATTGTCTAGCATTTGTTGGCAATAGGATGACATATATTACGTAAGAGTACAGTATTATTTGTTTCCAATGAAATTTACCTGTCTGCTTAACATTTGAAATGCGTCCTTAGCCATCCCAATACACCTTCGTGTCGTACTTTCAGTCTTCTGTTCGGACACATCCTATGGATTTAAATTTCTGGACCTGCTTGATTTAAAATCACCAACCTGAAAGTAGCATTTTGGGTTCCTCTCTTTTGTTGATGGCCATGCATTCAATTTTCTTGTAGTTTATGTGTAATTCTTTTTTCTCGCTTTCCTTCGCTACATACTGTAAGAGATTTTATCCTTCTATGTCTGTTAACGCTGTGTCATCTGCGTATATTTAACAGCCAAAAACATAACTTTTTCTATGGTTTTCTAATGCATAAAAAAGATTAATATAAGTTCAAAATTGAGGTCGAATAGGAGTTTAAAGCATACAGACAGCAGCGAGAGGTTTGACTTTTCGTCTGTGAGAAAGGAGCTACAGGGTAGAAAATAATTTGTGATCTACAAAAACGCGGTGCCGATTTGACTCTATCGAAACTTGAAATAGAAAACTTGGAAGCAGTACTCGATTTCAGCTTGATCTTGCGCTTGTAAATGTAGAGGATGAAGGAGACACTGGCGCTCTAGACGGAATAACCCATTTCTCCAGTATCTTTAGCGATAGATACACTTGAGGTTTGGGCTGAGTTCAAATTCTAATATGGATCCAGACAGTGTTTGGGCAGTTTGACGTGAATATCAATAATCAAGGCGCGTTGTAATCAAATCCTAAAATAAAATAAAAAATCCTCGAAACAATTTCATGTATCGTTGATGTTGTCTAGACGAAGAAAACACTGGGCTATGTGGTTATTCAACTCCAAATCTTGTCAGTTGTGTCGACGGGTAGGTGGGTGCACGCGTGCATTTGATTGCTCTTCGAATCGGATTCATACATTCTCGTGAAGATCTAAAAGACTCTTTCTTATTACCCAGGCGTGTGGTTATCTATATACAGGTATACCTCACCTTGTCTGTTATTCGTTTCAGATTTACTTGTCACTAGGCTAAACCACAAATAATCATTCCCAGTTCTGTATTTTATGTATGAATTCATTTTTGATAATTGTCAATAAGAATCTACTTTTAAGCTTACAAATAGATTTGTTTTTAATATAGCATAGAAAAAAAGTAATTTCAATTTATGTAAATATTGGTAAATTTAATATTAGCTTTTTTTTTCTACTATCGCAAAATAATTTTAATAACGTCTATTGAACAGGTGAAGAGGCTTATCCCTTGTTTCCTGTTTAGGATGCGGTTTCCGGTTTTTCTCTTTTCTAATCTTCTCACTGTATTTTTTTGTTTTTTTTTCAATTGGAGTAGATAGACTAAACTATCGCCCGGTTCACACTCCACCCACGTCTATTGAACAGGTGAAGAGGCTCATCCCTTGTTTCCTGTTTAGGATGTGGTTTCCGGTTTTCTCTTTTCTAATCTTCTCACTCTTATGTAGCCCCCTGCGCATCAGTGGCGTTACCGCCTTGCTTGGGGTGATATGATTAAAAAAAAAACTGTATTTGTTATTTAAACTTAAAAAATCATTTTATTTTATAATGTTATAGAGCCAAACTTCTTCATATGCCGTGTTACTTCAGGACGTATGCGGTCATGGACTTCCAGTGGCTCTGTCACTTGTTGCTCTCAATTTACGTATATACTAGATACTTAAAATTTGGCAGTTTTTGCAATATATAGCGCACACATTATTTATGAATGTTGAAGTAGCAAAAGAAAGCGAGAAGAATGGATTGAGCTTAAACTTAAAAACAAATTGAATGTAGGAACATCAGCAAAAATAAGTCCAATATGCTACCTACAAGTCGTAGAAACGAAAATAAAACAAAGAAATTTAAATACGATTACTTGAGAAGCGTTCTGACAAAGAATGGATACTGCAACATGGAGATCTAAAGACGCATTGATATGGTCAAGGATGCATTTCAAAAGCTAACCACAGTACTGAGAGACAGAAAAAACTCATTGGAAACAAAGAAAAGTGTGCTGGATTGCTATATGACATCTGTCCTTCTGTATGGAAGTGAGTGTTGGGCAATTTCACCAAGGATGAAGGAAAGGCCTGAGGCATCAGTAACGTGGGTTTAACAGAAGGATGCCTGAGGATACCGTGGGCAGAGCACATGAACAACAATGAGATGTTAGAGAGTAAACGAGAAGAAAACTCATACTTAACACCAGGAAGAGATAGACGAGGTTCCTTGTACACGAAATCAGGAAGGAAGGCCTGGAGAATTTAACACTCACAGAACGAATAAAAGAAAAGACAGTGGAAAGCAGCGCGAGACCGAGACCTACTTGATAGGTACGAGCAAATGGATGGCGGAACGGGGTTTGGAACAGATACCAAAAGCGAAAAAAATTGAGAGCAACAAGTGACAGAGCCAACTGGAAGTCCATGATCGCACACGTCCTGAAGAAACAAGGCATATGAAGAAGTTTGGCTCTATAACATTATAAAATAAACTGATTTTTAAGTTTAAATAACAAATACAGTTATTAAAATTATTTTGCGATAGTAGAAAAAAAAAACTAATATTAAATTTACCAATATTTACATTCAATTAGTTTACTAACATCTCGGACGTAAATGTCTGTGGATCGTCAGTATCAACTGCTGATTCTGGCTGTTTTTCAATTCGCTTTTTAATAAAAAAAAACTTCTATAGAGTTCCTTGAACTGTGTTGTTTACTTCTTGAAAGATTACAAATGTCATTCTCTATGACTTACGATAATTATATTAACATTTACGGCAAATTTACGTATTTTAATATGATTTTATATAATTGAATTATTTATTGTACAGTAACATGATTTTACGTGCCTTTAACCTTTTTCTAGGGATATTACGACTTCAATATTTGTGGTGGAGATAATTAAAGTCGAATAAAATGACTTGATTTTATTTTCACACACACACACACACAGATATCTATATATGTATATATATTTGACAAACTGCATATAATCGTGAATGACGGAACCCGAGGTATACCTGCATTGTTTGTGTGTGCAGCTTTCTTGACATTGTTATATGTCAGAGAGTAGACACTGACATAGTTAATGCGTTGATTTGCACCTGGCCAATAGGATAGCTTTCAGGTAAACCGGCTGATGCACCTGGCTTCTCTTAACACTCAGTACAAACCCTATTTTGACATCATCAGAATTGAATCACGTACTACATAGATTTCATTGAAGAAAATATATGAAACTCTGTTCTGTTCTTCCTACTCAGTTGAAAATTCTTTGTCATTAGCAGTATCCGGATCATTTTTGTATATAATGCACCACTAATTTTGGGCTAATAATTCGGTGCGAGGGGCGTTTGTAATATGGGTTGGCATTTTTTTTATCATGGATAGCAACTAAATTTAATGTATATTTCTTGTTTAATCTGGTTTCTATGTTGCTTGGAAACTCAAAATTCTTTTTTTATTAAAAGAAAAAATGACTTGGCAGGCTCCTAGAAAATGCAATCTTCCAGTAAAAATAATCTACTCAGAGAAAGCCTATCTTACATTCCAGTGGCTAGTGGATCACACTGGACGATAGTGAAGGTGAATTGTTTTCGAGTGATAACTAATTGACTACGTAGATGGTGAAGATATACGATGAAAATATTCATAAAATCATGACGACGTTTTCCTTTGACACGAAAGCAAGACAAATTGCGAAAGAGCCGTGCACACATAAACGATTAAAAATATCGAAATCTTGGATCATTGTCAAAAAAGATAGAAGTAAAAAAACCCTAAAATATTAAAACTGAATCTAATATTCGAATATTAGAAAATCATTATTAATAACATACGATACAAATATTCCATATTACTTTCACAATTCTAATACCTAAATTATCAATTGATAAAAAGTGAACTAGAATAGGGAATTTGTTAAACATAGAAAATGCAAAGTGGAAGTGTAATTTTACGTAAGTATAAAAAAGAAAATCTTACAGGAAGGCTTCTGATTGGGAGGTTTGAAGATTGTAGAACAACCTCTTAATATATGTTGTTCCAAGGTTCACCCTGAGCTCGGGTGGTAATGCCTGTTTAGGTCAGGTTAATACTTAATCCCCAACTCGGGTCAAAACATTGAATGTATAAAATAGACTTTTATCGTAGAAAAGTTAGCAATACTTTTTTGATAGAGAGAGAAAGATATTACCAGCAATACATTTTTGAAAAAAGTATATCAGAAATGCATCTGACTTTCGACAAAATGCTCTTTAGAAAAATACGTCAAATAAATATGATCTACAAACAGATTTCTTACAAAGAATACATATTCTATTCATACTTTTCTATTGTAAAAGCTTTTCTCTTATTAAATAACCCATATCTGGATATGAAATAAATCAAAAAATGGTATTTAGCAAACAATCATTAGCTTATTTGCGCAAAACAAACACGGAAAACTCGGTAATTGGGGAAATAAAAGAAATATTAATCAGTATATATGTAAATAAAAATAAATATAATGACTGGAATTTTTTTTTTTTTTTTTTTTAATCATTTCACCCTGAGCAAGGCGGAAACGCCACTGATGTGCAGGGGGCTACATAAGTGTAAAAAGATTAATTAGAAAAGAGTGAGGAGTACAAACTAGTTAGAAAGGAACAATAGAAAGCTGAGAAAGCAGGTGCGATGACAGATACATAGGTGGGGAGAAAGGGAGGGTTATACAGGGGTGGGGAGAGAGCTAGAGTCCAGTGGTTAGTAGATGAGTATTGACTTTGCATTAAAATTTCTGGAGGTTGTAGCCGTGAGGAAAGCAAGAATACGGGAGCGAGTTCCACCGGCGGAAAGTGCGAGTGAAGAAGATATAAGATTATATTTCTTTTAAGCAACATTTCCGTCCATTTTTCCATTAAAATTCTGTTATTTAATTTTTTTGCTTCGAAAATACGCGTCATTTCTCCTTGGTTTCAGCTTTCCAATCAACTTTGAAATTAATATTTAATAACAATATCAGTCATTGACCTGTTCTTTTGCCGATCTCGATTTAATTTGCGTCTTAGTGGCTTAATCCTCTTGATTGGAATGAAATCTTAAAAAGGAATTATCGTTTAAAGTTGGAATACTTCATTCTTGCTCTGGCAACTGTTAGCAAAAACAGAACAGCTGAAGCATATTAAGTAAAGCAGGTATGTGTCAGTATTAATTGCCTTGTGGAATGGCATTAAATAACCTCATCCTGTATATTTACAAGAATATATGAGCTTGTATATATATATATATATATATATATATATATATATATATAATCTCTGAGTGAATAAGGAACGAAGAAAAATTTACAACGTCCGAAACATTAATTTAAAACAGTGCTTGATATATAATATAGAGCTGTGAATATTTATTGTAAATTATATTTTAGAACATATACAATTTTTTTATCCACTACAAAGTGTACATTTTGTTTCGACATTGAAATTATAATATCTCATCAGTTCGTGTGGAAAGGAATGGAAAGTCTCTTTTCTTATATTTGGCGGGCTGTATGTGGTATATTGGTGGGGGTTAGCGATAAGGGAATAAGTCTTGTAAATTGTCCGTTAGAAATTTGAAAGAAGTGGGGTGGGTAGGGAATATAGTTGATTAATAAAAGTGTCAATAATTTTGTAGACAGATTTAACATTAGTAGGTAGGGTATACTTTTATGACCTTATGGCTAGACTTTATTCTTTGGGTTTATGAGAGCGGGAGGGTAATGAGGTGTAGAGGGATGGGATTGGACCGATCTTTAATGTTGATTTGTACAGCTATAGAATATTTTAGTATTTAATCAGTTTTTATAATTAATCTAATTTTGTATATTTAACCTTAATTTTCAATTTAGGAAATCACTTTTTTTTCCATAAAAATTTATATTAGATTATAGTTTGGAGTGTAAGAGTGTTGTTGATACTATAAAGATTTATCGTTTCTCAGGGGTCCTAGCTTTGGCACCTGATGGGCGTTACAGGTGGCACCATGATGAAATTCTGAAAGAGATCGTGAAAATAGCTCAAAATGCTATCAAAGAGAATGTTTACAACCCAGATACAAGGCAAATAAAATTTATTAAAGCGGGCGCAAAAATCCCACGAAATAGAAAGGTAAATCCAAACCTGCTTTCTCCTGCAAGAGACTAGGAACTAAGGGCCGATATAGGCTCAAGATTGAAATTCCCAGAGCAAATTGCCATCACAAAACTTCGACCAGATATAGTTTTCTTCTCACATAAAATTGAAGAAGATAGTCTTGTGGGAACTGACGGTCCCCTGGGAAGAAAACGCAGAGGAAGCTCATGAAAGGAAGAAGTTAAAATATGACGAACTGCTGGAGAGATACAGGGTTAAAGGCTGGAGGGCTAGCTGCACTCCTATAGAAGTGGGGACTAGGAGATTTGCAGCGAGGTCCTTATGCAAAGCCTTAACAGATATTGGGATAGTGGGAGTAAAAAAGAAAAGCACTCAAGTCTATAACCAAAACAGCGGAAAGAACAGCTAATTGGTTAGGGATCAAAAGAGAGTGCGTGGATTCCAAATTGTTAGCTAAAATTCCCCGAAATTCTGCGTCTAAATTAATGTTTCGGACGAGCTCATGTGCGGTTCGCCTCTAAATGGAAAGTGGCTCTGACTGTCGCCAATCGGAAGCATTTGCAGGGTTTTGTACCGGGCCAAAACGTAATTTTCCAGTGTCTGAAAGCGCTTATCGAGGGTGGGCCGGAGGCTGATCATCTCTGGTCGGGTCGGCGTAATGAGTGGGGTATGATGTTGAAAGACCCGAAACCCCATAGTGATCTTCGCGATGACATCACTGACAACACCCTCTAGCGCCCCCATTACGGTGCGTATGTTTGAAATCATAGCATGATTGTAACGTTAGTTGTTTAATGTGTTTGCATTTTACTGTGGTTTCATGCTTCTGGTTTAAATGTTTGTTGCCATTCATGTATTTAACGATTTCAATTTTTTCTTGAAGACAAAGAAAATTTGGTTCCTTTATTGATTTAGATGTTCTTGCTTGTTTGAGGTCTTTCCATTTAACTTAAGGCGTTTTATTTTCGTTTTTTATCTTCCGAAAGTATTTGGAAAGAGACGTCATGTTTTGTTTTTCTTTGTTATCGAAGGATGAATTATATATATATAATTTCACAAAAGAACTGAACTAATAAAACTCTTAAATTCAACAGGGAACTTCACTGAAATTTCTTAAACTCTGACGTGGCACAAAGTTTAAAGTATGAATTTGAGAAACGCTCTTTAAATACAGTTGCTCAGGTAGGAAATAGTTGAAAAAATTGGTACCTCCATTATCAGCAATGGCATGATTCATCACACAATGTGGCTTATGATTCTGAGGGCTTATGAACATTTTGCAGGTTATTTAAAGCTAGCAAATATTTTTGTATTGTAAGAATATAGAGGCATATAGTAATTATTTTCTGCTACAAGTCGTAATATTTAATCGACATCTGAGGGGAGAAGTGGATTCCTACCATTTACTAAGGGTATTTGCTTGTAAGAGAATATGAAGAACTGGAATTGAAACTCTGTTCACTTTCCCCATCATCAGTCGTTATCGATTACACCTCCCATACTGGATGTCCCGGAGTTGTAATGGATAAAAAATGGAACCCGGTATTCGCGGTCATCCATCTAGACACTAATCAGAATCTTCTATGTTCCGCGATCTTTCAGGATGTAGAACCACATTTCGCTTGCATCAAGTTTTCCTTTCGTCTTTGATAAGATTTTCCAGCATTCATTGCCATATTGAAGGACAGACATCACATAACAATCCACTACTCTTTTCTGTGTTTGCAGGTTTTGACTCTGTTCAGCGTTGCTTAACTTCGGTGATCGCACAAGAACCGTATTTTCAGGGTGTAGGTTTCTTCACACAGTAACATCTACGTTTTGAAAATGTGTACTGATGTTCAATTCCAGTAAAGCAATTATTTTTACGTCCCAGACTATATCTACAATTTTGCTAAAAAATTCAAGTTTCTTGTTTATGATCGAAAGTGCTACTGATATATTTTATATTTTCCCCTATTTATTTACCTCAACCGCTTCTGTCTTCTTTTAATAATTTTGTCTCCTCTATCGCCTTTCCACCACTTCTTGTTTCTCAACAACTTTCTTCCTCTTTATCAAGTGGTTCCAAACTTCCACTCGGCATGTCTACCGCCCGTTTGCTTGCGAAACCTGCGGATTCTCTTGTTCAATTATTTATGTCCACTTGTCGATCACTTTATCCAGCTAACTGAAATTCCCGCCGACCGATGTGTCTGATAAAGTAGGTGTCGTCACCTCATTCGCAACGCATGCGTTAGTAGCATGTGAGTATCTGAGACATGCAAACAGTTTTCACCATTGATAACTACTTACCTTTACACGCAACGACGGACGTTTGTGTTTATGTTTGACAAGAAATGCCCGAAAAGCACGCACGTAAACGAATTATCCACTCCTGCGATTACAATATCTATGACTTGGCTGATTTTATTATAATGGTTAGAATTCACCCCACACGCGCCTGGTTTAGTGTGATGGTTAAGCTGCAACTCTACAAGTTTATAAGACAGCATAGTTCTATTCTCAGAGATGCAAAACACGCGTAGCTTCATGTGCTTTGGTGTGGATTTATAGTTAGTAATAGTCTCGTTTACTTTTCTTACCGAGTCCGATCCTCACAAAGTGACTTCTGTTTTAGTTTGCAGAGAGCTAAACTTGACAACGTCTTCAGCTATATCGTGTTCAATACACCGGTTCCCGTCCGATCACCGAAATTAAGCAACATCGAGCCTGGTCAGTACTTAAATGGGTGACCATTTGGGAATACCAGGTGCTGTAAACGTAAGGACCAAGAATATTCCACCGGTCCTGTAAAAACAGTTTGTTACAGAAGCAACAACAAAAAGTTGTTGCCCTATGTACCTGGGTGTGACGGATAAATGATGATGTAACTTGACAACAGATGGTTAGGCATTGGTATAGTATGTGACTTACCATTTCAATCTGGCCTACGAAATTCTGTCACTGGTATAGTATGTGGCCTACCTTGAATGTGCTTTATAAGGAAGTATTATGACTGTCTGATAAGCGTCAGAGGGAATGATTAGTTTCAGTCAAGTGCCATACGTGATACACGCTTAGGCGATCATGTCTCGAAAGAGACACGACTGCTTGAGCAAAAGATTATTCCCAGCAGGTTGCCATTATTTTCTACGTTAGTGATTGTTCGCCAAGGCTATAGAACTCAATAAGTCCTGTTGATTAATCCATATCTGGAGGGAAGAGACATTAAAACCGTTCTCAAGGGTATTTGCACTTAAGTGAATGCAAGGAATTCAACTGAATTCGAACACGGCTTCCCGATCAGTAGTTCCGAGCCTGTATCCACGCACCACAATAGCTGAATATTTACATCTATAAATACTTTATATCTACTTAGGTAGGCCACATTCAAACATGGTAGGCAACATACTATACATGCACTGATTTTTTTTTTTTTCCTTTTTTTGTCTGCAGCAACATCGATAATTTAGCTGCTCTGTACCTAGATGGTTAGTCGCTTGGGAATATCTGGTATTGTAAGCTTGGATGTACCGGATGTGAACGCTCCAAACTTATCTGATCTTTATGGTAGATTTTACATTGGCGATCTGGGTTTAGGACAATATAACGTTGAAACATCGGTTCTCATAAGATCACAGAAGTTGAACCTGATCTGTACCTAGATAGGTGACCGCGTACGAATACCAGAGGGTGCAAGCTTGGATGTACAAGTGGTGTAATGGAAGTTCAATTTTAGTTGGGTCCGTTATATTTACTTACGCGAAAATATTCTTGAGAAAGGTTAAGTTACCTCCCAAATACATTTCTGCTTTTAACTAACTGGCCAATGTTTCATGAGCAATAAAAGAAAACTAGCGCATTCTAATTTTACAGATGCTACAAATCTCCGCCTTTTAACAATGAGAGAACTAGCAGCATAGCTCGGGTATAATGAAAGCCTTAAAATTAATCCATGGTCCTGGAGCTCAGACTCTTTGGACGTTGGCACGAAAGAATAAAAAGCAATAGTTGTTTCCAGTTAAAGCGAAACCGTAGACTGAAAGAAAAATGAATGGATGTAAGTCAAATTTTGATTTCCTGGTATCGATATCAAATAATTTTTTTCGTCGTAAACTGAATTTGGAAAGCTAAATAAGTCCTCTGAGTAAATGGTATCATGACTGAGACTAAGAACTACAATTATACCTACTTAGAGCCAAATCCGAAACAAAAACTAAAATAAAAGGGCTGAAAAAAGTACAGACATACAGTCAGATAAAGAAACACACACAAATATCGTGCCTTATATAATATAATATATATATATATAATCGATTTTCTGCACTATTGTAAGAACTGCAACCTTGAAACTTTTGATTATCGTTTCTTATATCTTTGTCTATGAGTGTATCAAATTTGATTCAAATCGGACCACTCCTTCTATAACCCGATTTTTTCGATTATCAATTTTTGATAATCGAAGAACCTCGCAGACGCTTATAGTACAACTGTGTAAAATTTTCAAGAAAATCGGTTCAGCCGTTTCGAAATCTATAGGAAACGGACACACACACACACACACAGTTCCATTTATAAATAATTTTAGATTTAGCTTTTTCAACCGTCGTCCTAGAATGTCTTATGTTCCAGATTAGTAAGAATCCGCGTGAATCGGATAAGAAAATAGAAGATAACGACGCTATTTTCGATATTAGTAGCGTATTTTAATACAACAATTTGAAGTGTAGATTTTATATATATTATTTGATGTCTATTTTGTCATGGTTTGAAAGACTTGTTTATATTAATTTCACAACGAATTCATTAATTGAACCACATATTGATTAGAATTTCTGATTGTTCCATCGTTATTTCTTCCATATTTCTTAATTTTTCTGATTTTCTCGACTGCCCTTCAATTGTTACAGCCCGAGGGTATACGTATTAAGTACAAAATATCTTGCAGTAAAGATACGAACAGGTTGTAGCATATCTCCCCTCAATATCAGTGTAATAGTCAAATTTTGAATGTTATTTTCTTAAAGTTTACGGATATTCTTCCTATTGGGAACATTGGCATGACACCTTTTTTTTTTTTTTTTTTTT
Source organism: Ascarosepion bandense (assembly GCA_037127315.1). Taxonomy (NCBI): domain Eukaryota; kingdom Metazoa; phylum Mollusca; class Cephalopoda; order Sepiida; family Sepiidae; genus Ascarosepion; species Ascarosepion bandense. The sequence continues at coordinate 504,700 of JBBBDQ010028375.1, read as the reverse complement.
TTTTTGCTTTTTTTTGGTTTTCTCCTGAGTGTAGCTAATCATTTTAAATATATCATTAAGAACCGTCACCATGAAAAAACATTTAAAAACAACCCTGTCTTATTCCCATCTCTGCATCAGTCTAAGTACGTATCCATTATGCAAACGTTTTTTTCCGCTGAGAATAGCGTTTCACTCAAAGGAAAAATTAAACATAAATTGAAGCTTTACGTTTTGTCTAGCAGTGTAATGTTTCTGTCTATTTAACCATTGATATTGCCAATATGGTCATCTCTGTTAGTATATACCTGCCGTTTAGTTTGGCTTCTATTATTTTTCTCATCATTTTAAAACATTGATTTTATTTTTCCTTTTATTCCATGTTGCTTTCAAAGTTTCCTCGATATTTGTCTTGTCTTGATTCTTTTGTTATTTGGAAATAATTTCACTTGCTAGTCGGGAGACATTCTTTTACATTATTCTTACCGAAATCTCTTATCTCGAAATTCATTTCGCTTAGATCACAGTATTTCTGCTTACGGTCATGGACATCTTTACCATTTCCTTTCTGAACGTAGGATGCTTTCTTCCAAGTGGTTCTTACGATTAGGGAGTTGAAACTTTGGTAATTCATTAGTTAAAATGGGTCGGTGTGGTGTATTGGCTAGAGAGTCGAGTCTAAATTAATTATATTGAGAGAACCATCTAAAATATTTCATTGAATAACATCAAAACAGTTGATGTGTCGTAGAATCAACCAACAAACCAATTTAACTCATTTTCTACCGAAGTCCCGTCGCGGCTGCTTTGTTTTCGCATCAAATATAATACGAGAATCTACTCTTAAATATATACGCTGATAATTTAATGATAACTTTATTAGGCAGTTGGTTTACCCTTTATGGAAGAGATTATATAATGAAACTGCAATTTATGTTTAAAATGTTTATTACTGAATTTGAAGGGAATGTCACATGTTTGAATTGTTTTTGAAGAAACCCATTTGTCATACCACTATGCCTAAACGTATAGGTTGTATGTTTATTCTGCCCCATTTTACCAGGAAGTGACTGAAGGTTTTTTTTTTTTTTTTTTTTTTTTCGTTCCTACTATCTCCAGTGGATACAAATCGGGATCGGGAGAATTACGAGATCTAATGAAGTAATTCTCTTGAGTGGTATCCACTGACGTCAGAGGTTTTATTTAGATCAAAGAGCGGCTCCAAAATAAAAAGCACCCGTTGAAAGACAACTGATTTGGTTGTTTCCAATGACGTCCTAGATACTGAGAGTTGACTTCATGAACAATTTTCCCTATTTTTTTTTTTACATTGCGCATGTGCACAATCGTCAGTTTTTCTCAGTTACTGAGTGCATGCTGTATATTTCAGTCATAGGTTTCTAATCAACTTCTAGAAACAAATTCTTGATCATTATCTTTACTGATTGCTCTTGCAGTACAAGACCCAAGACCAACTGCCGTTAAAATTTTCTGAATTAAATTGTATAAACATAGACATGATAAAAATGTGAAGATCATGATGCTAAGTGAGAAATATGATGGTTGATGCTAGATTTGATGAGGTTACTATTTTAGTGATCGGTGGGGTATCCTTTCGAGAGTCTGATCATCGAAGTAGCAGTTCAGTGGAAGAAGCAGTCTAAAAGGAACTTTCGTATAACCAATACAATACATAGGGAAAGGGGTGACTTGCACGAGGACTTTTTTTTTTTACATCAGATCTGTTAGAACGAATATTATCTTCAGAATATTAGCCAGGAAAATAGCGATAGAATATAAAAAATAAATTAATCTTCAGACAAAAGGCAACTTACACAAATCCTTGTGAACCTCATCAATGTTGGAGAATAAAGAGTTGTCAGCTCGAGCGTATATGTAGCTATAGGATGTCTAGTTTCTAGTCTAAATCTCATATATTACGTTTCTTATGCTTAGATTTGCTCATCTAAGATTGATTAACCCTCGATATAATACTAAATCTTACCCTGATTTCTATTCGTCTATTAACACATTACTCAATACATCCTCAGCCTAATAAAACAACAAACTTTAGGCCAAAATTTACTTTATTCATCAACATAGTCTCCTTATAGAGTGATACACTGATTCAAAGGCTTCTCTAACAATTCGAACCTCTATTTTTTTTTTCTCAGTTTCCGATATAACTTTCGCTGAAGCATTCTTTTGGGATCTGAAGACAGCCAGTAGTCGCTGAGTGCCAGATAAGCAATTCAAATTGCAATTCATGTAGTTTTGTCATTGTTGCGACCGACTTGTGACAGGTGCGTTGTCTTGATGAAAGACTTTTTTCTTTGATGTGGCCGTTTTAGGGGCGATTTCTTCCTTCAAACGCACCAATAATGCTATAAATATTCGTGATTGATGATATCATCCTTTCTTAAGATAACTGATGAACAAAATACCTTGCGCATTCCAAGATATGAAGGCAACAACTTGCCTGCTTATGTTTTTATCTTTGGTCGCTTTAGATGGGCTTCTCCTGCAAAGACCCTATTACAATTAGATATATCGACATGCTTAATGAAGACACGTGCTTGACTGGAATATTTTTTCCGGTAAAAAAAATGAAATTAATCTCTAAGAAATCAACCTATTTTATATCGATGTCATAACTTTACTCGAATGTTCTACCGATCACATCATTTTAGCAGCCATCTTCGAGACTGTAAGACGTTTTCCTACAAATTTCAACGCTAATTATTTATAATGCTTGCACATCTGTTCATGTATGGATAAGCAATTAATGAAATTTTTAATCCGACATTATTTGCTCATTATTCATTGGTAATTATTATTTGTTAAATTTATGGCTGTGCATTTTTCACGAGAAATAACTTTGTTTATCCCAAAGGAAAGAAAAGCACTTAAGAATGTAACGTTCAGTTATGCTACTCTAAGCAAATCATATATTAATTGAGACATGTTGAAGTTTCTACTCAAATTTTTTCTCGTTTCCAAAACGTAAACTTTATTGTAATTCCTTCTCTGGGTTTAATCGCAAAGCACACTTTGGTCGAAAAGAATACGTTATATTCATGTCGGAAGTAGCAGTTTTAAGACTTTCATTATCTACGCTAGTCGACATTATTTTCATTTTTCTTAAAGAAATATTTATTGAAAGAATTGTCTTCACTAAGCATGGTATATATATATATATATATATATATATATATATACAGATGAGTCCAAAGTTAGATAGGCTTTCTGAATAGCGCAAAAGATAGAGCACTTTCGTCAATGTCAGTCTTGAAAAATAGTCTTCATTACTAGAAGCGCCACAATGAGGTCGAAGCTTACTTGTGTGTGTTATGTATGTGTATATATCTATATAGGTTGTGACGTAAATTAATAAATATACATATGAGGAGGGTGTACATGTCTTTAGTATTATTATTCAGGTGTTAATAAAAAAAGTGCCCAATGTATGTACAGAATGGATGGTCAGCGCATGTCTGAAAGTATTGTTTATAGAGCTCGAATTCGTTCGGATGATAATGATAATTTTACTTCGGAAGTTCTTTTAACAGGGGGAAGATAAAATTTAACTACCACATGTTGTCTTTAAACAACAATAAATACCTCAAAAGTACTGATTTATCCATACATTATTGGAAATTTAAAAACAACGGTATGAACCCAATGATTACTTAGAATATTGTAACTAAGTTCAAACATTACAGTGCAAAAAAGAGATGAATGTAATCTATGCCTTTTAGAAAAACTTGCCATCGTAAACCATATCAAGAATCCAAATTTGCTTAATAAAAGAAGTGATTTAATGACCACATGTTGTCATAGAACAAATACTTACTTAAATTCTTAAACCCAGATTGATATAGATCCCTCTTTATGTTTGCCTCACTCTTTCTTTTCCCCACAATATTACTTTTAACAATTATGAATTAAACCCCTTTCATTTTACTTATGATCCTTATATTCTTAATTCTAAATTTTACCTCTCAATTTTTCTTTACATTTTTATTTTATTTCGTATTACTTTTATTTTTTTTTAAATTTTAATTTTCCCTATATTTTTATGCACATGTCATATTTAAATATTTAAGACGCATGATTTAAGTCCCTTTGATTTCTTCTCCTTGCATTTTTTTTTCTATTTTTACATTAATTTGAAATTTGAATTTTTATCCACGTGTAACGGTAGAATATTTAAATTGTTAATCTTTGTTATTAAAAAAGCAGTAACATAACTTTGTATGATTTAATTCCCGTAAACATCGAGTAAAATTAAATTAAAACTTATTAAATCGTCAGTTTGAAATATGCACCTGATGATTGCATAACGCATGAAACGCCGTGTCTTGCTATAAAAGTGGGGAAAAAAATAAATATATATATATATATTGTCATCCGCAGACAGATCTGTTTCGCCGTATCACAGCTCAACAGTACGGTTAGACATCCGATTGCTTTTTTACCCAGGATTGAAACGGCGTCAGTCGGCGGCTCTACCCCTGGGCTATGGGCATTCGGTGGAAGTAGGCAGACATTTTAGCGCATATCATTATACGCGCCCAATAGCTAGCGCGCTCTAATTCATTTCACTGAATGAGCGATGTGTACATGCCAGAGTAGCTACTGTTTATCAGATCTACTATTTTTCCAGAGTGCTCAATCAGGGTGTGTGAGCGTTATATATATATATATATATAGAGAGAGAGAGAGTTGTAAATTTGAATTCACGATTTTCTTATTGTGATATTCTGACCAGTTTTAATTCTTCATTTAATGATTGAATAAGCGCATGGCATATTCTATGACAATAAGATAGCTGTAGAAATTCCCCTATTGCATCATTAATTATTTGAACTTAAGAACTCCAACAAAATATTGCAGTAACAATCATAAAGACAAAATTGTCTCTTTGTTCTTATCATTTCTCCTTTCTTGCATTCGTTCTCTATTATGTTTACAAATTGCTTGTCTTTCGGAACGAGAAATCGGAGAGCCGAGTTCGAACGAGTTCGAATTCCAGCTGAATTCATTGCATTCACTTACGCGCAAATACCCTTGGGAAAGGTATTAATCCGTCTATTCCTTCCAGTTATGGGTTAAATAACAGGACAGATTGGATTCTATAGCTTTGGTCGGCAACCAGTCTACCGCAGAAAGCAATGGCAGCCTACTGCGGGATAATCTTCTGCCCAGTCAGTCATGTCTCATTCGAGACATGATCGACCAAGCGTGTATCACGTATGGTACTTAACTGACTGACTGTCTTTCTTCTGCTCGTAATCGTTCTTGTCTTGCTGTTTATCTTTGTTCTCTTATTCTTTCTTCAGTTAAAATGATTTTCTCCGGAAATTTAATGCATCTACAAAATACATTTAATTTCAATCATTACAGAGTAGGAACCTGTATTATAATATAAAGGCTAAAATTTGCTATGTTGTCCTCAGCGAGAATGGAAGGACCGATTGGATAAAACAAATAAAAATAAACGGATGAAAAGTATTTATTTTAGGTGCGGACGAATCAAGATGAGACTGCAAAGAAAAACATTAAATTATTATTTAAAGCACAAAAACACTAAAAGAACAATCATACTCTCTCTCGTCCTCTTTTTTTATATAACAGATGATATATATTTAACTCTAATTTTCTTTCGTCTCATAGTTCTGGTTGGAGGATTTATTTCATTTATTATGCGTGTTTCTGTGTACGTCACCCGGCGTGCTTATGTTTTATCTGTTATGTCTGTGTATGCGTTCATATCTCTTTCTAGAGCGTCACATACGTAAGTACTACGGTATTAATACACAAATTAAAAATAAAGTGAGATTATTCGGCTAAGATTTATCGCTCTGAGTACTCCTCACCTTGTAATATTATTTGGGTTTTTGAGTTTCAAAATATGAATATTTTCTTTAACTATTTTAACTACATAGATTTGAAACTAACTAAAATTCTGTGATAGTATTTCGAACTTAAGAACAATGTAATATTTCCTATAACAGCAGTTTATTTAAATTATCAGTAAGTGCATGATACAATGACAGAGAAATGTTCATTTTTTTCCCATGAGAACTTTGAAGCCTAAGCTTCAGTCAGAATCGACCAAGGCGGACAAAGATAAACTCGATGCTGATCTTGACAAGGACCTCTAATCAGTGGTGGACTGGGGTAAAAAAAATTGCTCGTAAACTACTAAAACGCAGTTGCTATTCGTCAACCAACATATACAGTCCCACCTGCCTCCCATTAACATAGCTCTAGCTAGTCTCCTCGAAAGCAATACGCTGTCCATCCTCGACCTCACACTCTCAGTCGATATCAATGACGAAATCTATTGCTAGGAAGTTTGGGTCACTGAATCGGGCTAGGAAATTTTTCTCGCCTGAGTCCATCTTGCATATATACAAATCAACAATCCAGCCATGCATTGAATACTGTTGTCATATTTGGTCAGGTAACCCTGCTATTCATCTCTGGATTCTCGACAGCATCCAGAAGAGAATATTCAATGTAATCTATCCCGACTTGGCAGTTCGACTCCAACCACTTTCTCACCGACGGGGTGTGACATCTCTTCGTCTCTGCTACAAATATTTTCATGGCTTCCGCTCCTTCGATCTTACCTCCTTGGTGCCTCTTCTACAAGAATTTATTTGTGTAACCAGACTGGAAACAATGTTCCACCCTTTTACAGTCAAGACTACTAAATGCAACCACCGCTTCTACTCCAATAGCTTCTTTTCTCGCACTTTCCACCTGTAGAACTCCTTTCCATATACTTGCTTCCCTGATAGCTCCAATCTCCAAGATTTTAAATGCCACGTAAATTGTCATCTCTTATCCTTTCCCCAACAATTCTGAATCTTGTTTTTCATTCGTTTTGAGGTAAATAAGAAACCCCGTCAACTAGGTAAGAAGCCTTAAATAAAGAACTTCAAAAGAGTTAAGTTCATAGTTCTATACGACTAGATAGTATCAACTGAGATCTGTCTTCAGGTGAAGAATGATTCGGTTGGGACTCTTTCTACAGACTCGAACTCGGCTGAGAAGGGCAGACAAGCTTTCTGTCTTCAGACAGCTTTACTCAATCGGGACTCGGTCTATAGACTGAGACTCGGCTCATTAAAAGAGATAAGCTTTAATACCCAATCCCGCAGAGCCTGAGTATCTAGATACCAAGATTCTTAACCGAAGTCTGTCTGATCAGACTCTCTACCTCCGGACAGGAAGAGGAAATAAATAGGTTCCAGGCTCTGCCTTATGCAGGGTTCACAGTAAATGTTTGTCTGTGCTTGGAGTTTTCACAATAAAATGGCCTTGTGATGCATCTAGCCTCAGTAGGGAGGCCGGTATATACCCAGAATTTCATTAAAATCTACTTTGTCAGGCTCTATTCCTCTGGGCAGATGAGGCTTCGCGAATGGGAAGTCTCTTTTCTGGTGACCGACCCTGTCTTATGCAGCATCTACGAGAAATTTTGGCCCGAGCTTACTATCTCAAATCTCCTATATTAAATAATCTATTTTGTATCACATTCAGCATCAGTGGGGAGATTACTGGTAAATATACAGACTACCGTGTGAACTCAAAATTATCAGACAATCTCCTTTCATTAGGACAGAGAACGATCCATTTGGGGCCCAGTTCAATGACTGGGACTAGAATAGACTAGCTTATTCTCCGACCCTGCATGTGTAGACGGGGTAAACTTTGAATCTTGGCCCGTGTATTCCTTACATAAAGCCTGATCTTGTCACATCCCGTCTTAGTGGAGGTACTCAGTTAGTCAGTCAGTTTAGGTGCCATACGTGATACACGCTTGGGCGATCATGTTTCGAAAGAGACATGACTGACTGGGCAGAAGATGATCCCACCAGTAGGTTGCCATTGCTTTCTGCGGTAGACTGGTTGCCGACCAAGGCTATAGCACCCAAACTGTCCTGCTATTTAACCCATAACTGGAAGGAAGAGACGGATTAATATTTTTCCCAAGGGTATTTGCGCGTAAGTGAATACAATGGATTCAGCTGGAATTCGAACTCGGCTCCCCCGGTTTCTCGTTCCGAGCCGATATCCACTGTACCACAACGCATATACTCAGGGTAAATACCGAGCGTTTTGCGCGAACAAAAGTGGAGTCGAGCTCTCTGAGTTCAGGCAGTGAGTGACTTAGTCTGGGCTTCGTCTCCAGATTGGGACTCAAATGAGACAAACGAGGTCTCTGCATACAAGCAGGCTTCGGCTCAGTCGAAATTGTTTACACTTAGACCCAACAGAGAAGGTAAGAGTGCCTGATCCTGCGGAGGCTGGAAGAATTTTGACTCTTGGACCAAGTGTCCACTTAAAACTATACCAGTCATTGCTGGGAAGGGTAAACACCAAGTGTTCTTCCTGAATACGCTATTGTCAAACTCGCTGTCTTCTTGCAGGAAACAACTCAGGGACTGGGTAATTGATAACTAGAGTTCCACATATAAGACCTGAACTCGTGTCATATCACTTTTCACTTTGTTAATACCCAGAGTTCCGGGAAAGTTCTGATTGTACCGTTGGAATCATATTTCTCTCTCTCATATATATATAACGTTTAGTAGCTAGTTAGATTTTCAGAAACAAAATATTTATTTTGAAAATGTCTGCGTATGATATTTATATACTTAAAGGCCAACGACTTTGAAAAGTGCTGGTATAAGACATTAAAAATGTCTGAGTAAACATTAATATATGTAGTTTTTCGTATAAATCTTACATACTTTAAGCACTCGTGTGTGTGTATGTGTATATATATATAGGCTCTCTAATGAACTAAACGATCCATATACATTATATGAATCTCTGTATTTAATAATTCATTATCTATGTTTTCAAATTTCTTATACTTTCCTTTGAGATATACGTCTGAGATTTGCCAAATTTGTTAGTGTCTTTGGTTGTTTTCTCTCTGTACTCTCCTTTTAAGTTTCGCTGTTCACTTTCCTTTCTTCATCGTCCATTCTCTCTCTCTCTCTCTCTCTCTCTTTATGTATTATGTTTCTGCGTTCGAGTGCATTCCTTAATGTATATTACTAGAGACTGCTCGAATACACCAGTCACCTTCTGCAATATCAATCACTTCTCAAACCTCAACCCATGCATGTTCTCTTTGCCTGTTCTGTTTTAAATCCCCCGTCAATCAATAAATTAATTGCTCAATCGACCTCCTAGTTTCGGTCTAGACAACTTTCATCAAAACCCTAATTAATCTTTCACGCCTTACTCCTAAAATGTTTATTCTAACTTTCTCTTGTACTGAATATTAGCAAAATATACCCCATCACAACAAAAACGATAAACTGGAAATCGATTGCTCTTCCTAAATTCTTCTGCTCCAGACTGACAATCGAACACACGATTATGTTATGAACTTTAATAATAAAAGGAACTAAGTGTCAAAACAGGAAAGAAATCGAACAAGAGAAATAAGAGAAAATCCTTTTAATCACCGTGGACATTACCTCTCCTGAATTAAACCCCGAAGAAAAAAAAACAATGAAACTGCTTATTTTTTTATTCCGATATTACCCCTTAACGTTAGTGCAATGATGCTGCAAACCTTCTCGTAATTTAGCTATCTTTTTCCTGCTTAAACATGACAGCTTTATCACCATTATTAATTATTTTTACCCTCCGCTAAAAAATATTTAAAACTTTCGGCATTTCATTTGTAAATCTTTACACTTCAGTTCATTTTACATAGGATGCTTTGTAAATATTTTGTGATTAAGTTGTTTTCGGCCAATAAATATTGACTAAACCTATTAATAATATATAGTCGACAGGATACGCGCAGAATATTAATATATAGGTCATAAACATAGAAACTACTTATCTATTTTCATAATACATTCTAAAGTCGAAAATTCTTAAAATTGCAGTTTTTTGACATGTAAAATTTCATAGCATGCGTAAGAATAATTTAAACAATGTGTCAAATATGACCTAAAATCAATCTTACATCTTCCACAAAAAATACCTTTTCACACTGTAATTCACCGTGGTTTCAAACAATAAAAGCCGACCGTTGATATTTCATAATTCAAGATTTAAAATAAATGTGCCTGAATTTTGATTTATTTGTTTTCTACAGCTTATCAACATTTTCTAGCTTATTTACAGCCAGAAAATATTTTCTAGATAGTGAGAAATGATTTTTGTTTTTAGATTGTAATAGTTTAATGATACAAGTCTTATGCTATATTTCTAAAAACCTTTTCACTTAGACAAGGGCATTGGCAGGAAACATATTCGTTAAGTGATGAATTGCTGTATTATTTTGTTTAAAGGTTTATTTATTCTTATCTAGTCCCATCATGAATACATAGCTATAATTTGTTATAAATATCTAATTTGTATGTTTGTTTTAAATTAGTTGTCTTGACGAAAGAAACTGTTGGCACTGAGTATGATGGTAAACTGCATCCGGCAGAAAGACCTCTAATTGGGATGTTGTGAGTAGCATGGAACCATCTCTTAATCGCTGCTGTTCTCAAGTCTACCTTGACTCGGAGTAATAGTACCTGTTAAGGTCCAAACATTATGAAAGTATATAAACAGACTTTTACAGTGAAAATTCCAGCAATACATCTGACTTTCAACAAAAAACACATTACAAAAATACGTCAAAGAAAACTGATCTACAAACTTATTTCTTACAAAGAATATATAATCTATTAATACAAATCTATTGTAAAAGATCTTGTCGGCATCAAATAACCCACTGAGATTGATATACCATAAAACAAACCAATCTAAAGAAACTGTTGTGGTAATAAACGTTATTTGTGTATTTCTTTCTGATTTTTGTTTTTATAAACTACACATGGTGTGTTTTACGAATTAGTTTTCTCTCTTTTTCGTAAATCAAGCATAATTCTTCTATTCAGAAGCTAACTACTTATAGTGGATACAAAGTAAATGAAGTGTATAATAATGTCTTGATTTCTTAAATATATTATTTGCATATAAATAAAATAAGCCAAAGCAAATCTACATAAAAGAATATGATAAATAACCTGCTCATATACAGAATGCATAAAATCAAGTCTTAACGCTGACAATACAGAAATAAAAATAATTTAATGATGGAACGAATACACAAATTATAGATAAAAACTTACAATAAATGCGTTTAGACCAGTAATACTAATGTTTGAAATGAAAACGGCATGGGAAAAAAAACATGAACAAAGCTGCAAAACCAGATGGAACTGACGTAGCAGTTTTAGGACTGCAACATTTTCAATACGACAGTTACGATAGACAGGAAGACCAAAATAGGCAGTGCTTGACAAATTCGATCTAAGAAACCAGATGCAAACTCTTTGGGAATTAGCTACATAACGAAACTGGTCGTCTGAATTCTGATGACTAGATTTCTTAACTGAATTAATCTTCAAATAGTACAGTCAGTAGAGCAAGGACTTCGATATTCATGCTTAGAATGGTATCCGAAAAACTCATGAGAATTCCGAAAGTCTTATAGATACTTATTATAGGTTATATCAATGTTTAGTAAAGATAGTCGCATGGAACTGTTCTAACTACTTTGAAATCTTTATTGATTCTTTTTTGTCAAATACTGAACACAGAACTTTTACTTTTGCTGCTCGCATACAGGTAGCAAATGAATTCGATAAATACACAAAAATAAAACAAAAAGGAGCGTACGACAAGATTGTCTTTATACTATTAAAATGAAGCAAATTCTACCAAGATTCATTACTGGAATCCACAATTTTTACAGTTTAGGAAATGCATATGACAACGCGTTGATAGACGCAGAAAGGAATCTACGGAAAGAAAGGACTAAATTTGAATTATAAGAATGGCTGATTGTCAGAAAAATGAAAAACCCAACATTCGAAATACGAATTGGACACCCGGCAATCAAGCAAGTACAAAAATGTAAGTAGGAAGTGTTTTAACAGAGAACCAGAAATACAACACAAACTTCAAAAGACGCATTGTAATAACGAAATATTTCTTGCAAAAGCTAAGTATTAAGAAGGAACCTTTCTTTAGAAACAAAGAAAACTACCGTAATTGAGTATCTGTCTATCCACACGACAAACTCTTCACAGATGAAGAGTAGACTTAAAACAATTGAAGTATGGTTCTACAGAAGAATGGTGAGAATACCATGAACTTAATATGTTGCTATTAACGAAAAGGTTTTATGGCAAATTTTAAAATCCTTATACGAAGAATCGAAAAGAATCTAATAAAATTTGTTGGGCAGGTAATGAGTAAAAGTTTGTGAGAATTTAACCCTTACAGAACATAGTGAAAGCAAGAGACGTAAAGTGGCAGCGAATAACATACGTAACGAGTTTGTGTAAATGGTTGGAGGGACCAGAAGAAATAGTAATTGAAATTTAGAAGAGATGTCTATTGAAATTTAGAAGAGATGTCTATTGAAATTTAGAAGAGATGTCTATTGAAATTTAGAAGAGATGTCTATTGAAATTTAGAAGAGATGTCTATTGAAATTTAGAAGAGATGTCTATTGAAATTTAGAAGAGATGTCTATTGAAATTTAGAAGAGATGTCTATTGAAATTTAGAAGAGATGTCTATTGAAATTTAGAAGAGATGTCTATTGAAATTTAGAAGAGATGTCTATTGAAATTTAGAAGAGATGTCTATTGAAATTTAGAAGAGATGTCTATTGAAATTTAGAAGAGATGTCTATTGAAATTTAGAAGAGATGTCTATTGAAATTTAGAAGAGATGTCTATTGAAATTTAGAAGAGATGTCTATTGAAATTTAGAAGAGATGTCTATTGAAATTTAGAAGAGATGTCTATTGAAATTTAGAAGAGATGTCTATTGAAATTTAGAAGAGATGTCTATTGAAATTTAGAAGAGATGTCTATAAGACAACTTATTTACTACATTTAAATATCGAATTGTATCTCATTCCTACTCTATTTTGTAAAGTTTTCAAGTGAAAAACTCTAGTATGAGATTTTATTGATAAACTTTCTTACATTTGCAGATATTTATTAGTAGTGGGCCAAGGTGTATGATAAATGACATTTGTTTGGGAGACGCCAGACATAAATAAAATTTACACACACGCTTTTATTTCAATATACAAATTTTGCTGCAAAACCTCGTATAAATATAAATAAACCCACGCAATAAAACAGCGTTAGTTGAAATTTCTGGTACAACTTACGAGAAACTGAAACAAGAGCACTTCGTCTTGGCGTAATGGCTTGTCCAGCTAAATCAATTATTACGGGGCAGTGCGTTCAATCTTCACTGAGTTCTTCGTAGTTTCGCCCCCCCCCCCTCCGGAATTTTGGCTTAGCGTACGCGCTCAGGTTCTCCGCGTTAAAAACCGACCTTGTGTCACAACTCGCTAAGGTAAATCTTGGGTTTTCCGTACATTCGGCCTTCTACTTGTTGAACCAATCAATCTGGATGGGTTTCATGGGAGTTGTTGTGAAGATTTTCCCGCAATAGTTTGACAAATTTTACTACGATAGACTCGCTGTCAGCCAAGGCTATAGATATATTTGTCTTTCTATTCACACATAACTGGGGAAGGTCAGGTGGATTCGTAAGTTTTTGTGGGGATATAAGGAATTCGACTGGAATTAGAATTCTGCTCCCCAATTCCTCAATCTGAACTGTTATTCATTATTCCAGCGGGTTTTCACTTGTATTGCACTTCAGCTACGCTACGAAAAAAATACAGCTTGGAAAATTAACTATTCATGGGAAAATTTGTTGGAAAGAGTAGAAGAAAACGCCATGAAACTTAGGTAAGGGCTTAGTGAATGGAAGGACCAGAAGTTGTGGTGTGCCGTGATCACCCTCGTATAGAAAGAACGCACCATTTTTAAGTCACCGTGAATATTGTAAGGTTTTATCGACAAAATTCAGATAGCATTCCACAGTAACATTTGATAACTCTTTATTCTGATATAACAAACAGTGTTAGATTTGAAAAGACATCTTAAAAAGGGGGAAAAAAAACCTGCCACCCAATTGTTATGTTTCGTACTGCTTTTTGTCAACGAATGTTCTTCCTACGCAGTCTTCGCTAGCCAAATGAAATGCATTTTTATCAGCAAGAAACGAAGAAAAGAGAAACACGTGAAATTATCAAGGGCAAATAGAAATATTTCGTTTACGTCGAGAATATTGATTTCCTTAACAAATGTAATTTTTGTTGCATTAATACCTCCTTTAGCGTACATTTCCGCGAATCAACGTTAATAAAGCCATTCTTTGATCTAAGCTAATGCAATACATCTTTATATCTGCCTACATTACTAATTATATCTACTGTTATCATTTAATAATCTTATACTGATAATGTATATATAGGTCTTTATCGACATGAATGCATACGCGGAAATTAGACGCTGTGTGTGCACGCGCGTGCATCCAAACATATATATTTATAGACAGACAAATAGTGAGGTAACTATATTAGCGTTTTATCTCCTAATATTTTTATTAGAAATCTAATGTTATTAAAAAAACATTTTTAATATAAAAAAAAAAAATAGACGGTTGAGGTTGTGCAATCAAATAACTTTTTTAATGTCATTTTTTTCATTTTCTCCAAAGGCAAAATTTTGTCATAGCTGCTTTAAACGGTGTTTCGTAATAAGTTTACAATTTTTTTTCTGCATTCACTGAGCATTTTTGTTACAGGCTTACTCTTAAGATAACGTTTTAATTTGGAGTTTTTAAATTCTTATGCGATTAACAGGGCTTTACTAAAGGGGGAGTTAGAAAATATTTTAAAGATTGAAAATTGCGAAATTAATGAATGTTGTGATTTTTAAGATAAAGAAACCCTAAAATATGGTAAAAATAAACACCTTCCCCATCTTTTTAGCACGTGAGTACTTCGTTTAAACAAGCAAAGGTAATTTATTTCATTTCTTACTTTTTTTTTTTAATTACTGTGGATCTTTGACAAACATACTTTTCAAATGCTTTAGGGGTTCTTACACAAACTTTGGATGTGCGTTGTGGTGCAGTGGATATCGGCTCGGAACGAGAAATCGTAAAGCAGTTCGAATTCCAGCTGAATTCGTTGCATTCACTTACGCGCAAATACCCCTGAGAAAGGTATTAATCGGTTTCTTCCTTTCAGTTATGGGTTAAATAACAGGACAGATTGGGTTCTATAGCCTTGGTCGGCAACCAGTCTACCGCAGAAAGCACTGGCATTTTACTGCGGGATAATCTTCTACCAAGTCACTCATGTCTGTTTCGAGACATGATAGCCCAAGCGTGTTTCACTGACTGACTTAACTGACTGACAGAAACTTAGCTACATCCAAAAGTAACTGTTTTTCTTCTCCTTTTTTATTATGGTCCTTGACGATACTCTACACATTTCTTCCGGTTTTGAGACTAGGTGAATATATTATAAATTTCTCTTTCCAGAAAATTTGTAACATTTAATTCGTCGTTTCCAACGCGACATACACAAATCAGTTATTGAGAATTCAGATTTCGAACTCGAAAAATGTCTGCGTTTGTATAAAGTTTGTGTAACTATCATAATTTAAGATGGAAACATAAAAAAAATTGGATCACTTAAATGATTAGCAATGACGTACGTTTCTTTCAAATATAGTAAGCACTCCTGAAACTTTCGCTTTTAAAGTAAGTCGGTTCAATAATGACATATGCTTTATCTTACAGACAATACTCATAGATATACATACAAGAAATTTGACTTTCCCCATACAAAGCACAGTATTACCTTTCCTAATAATGCCGACAGAGACGACACTAACAAAAACTCATGGGTTCATAAAATTTAATAACTTTTTGAGTGAGTAATATCTATTGTCAAATGAATGTGTTTAAAAGTAATAACGAAATAGTTTAAACCGTTACTATTTTTTACAGGTTTCAATTGTTGTCACATCTGGCCTCCGGTAGGTATCTACTACTTCTTCTATGTGCCTTGTCCCTTCAGGATGTAGGCGATAATGGCCTTCAACATTTCCCTATCCCTGGTGGCTCTGAGCACGCCTTCTCGTGTTACATCATGCAATCCTCGTTCCGTCATCCACCTGATTAGGTCCTTTAAATATGTTATCCATTGCTTTCTCCTGTCTCTTTTCCCCTCTATCTGCCTGTTAGTATCAGATTCTCCAGGCCCTCCTTCCTCATTGCGTGTCCCAGGAATTTCAGCTGTCTCTTTCTGATGCTCAGTATCAATTTACTTTTTGTTTCCACCATTTCCAAGACCTCATTATTGCTCACATGTTCGATCCATGATATTCGCAGTATTCTTCTCTTGAACCACATTTCAGTTTCTTCAATTTTTTTTCTTCATCTTTGATAGTATTGTCCAGCATTCACTGTCATATTGAAGGACGGAAAGCACGTAGCAATCCAGTACTCTCTTCCTAGTTTCTAGCGAAATTGTCCTGTTTCTTAAGACTTTACTCAACTTAAAGTTCGTTTAAATACTGAACTAATCCGTCATTGATTTCGTGTTGGTATTCTTTTTTTCGTATTCAAATATAAAGTCTCTACGATAGTAAGAGCTTCTAATCTGGTGTGGCATCGACTTTTTAACAGAGCTAGTATGCTCAAACCCTAATTTACGATGACATTTTACTTTGTAGTAGCAAAACAGATTTCAATGACATTTGACTCAGAAAGATTGCTTGAATATGCAGTGCTGTTTTAAGACAATTCCCAATTGTGACACACCTTGGAGTTATTCCCAAGTGCAATATAATTAAGTAAACTCCTTGACAAATCAATCATAGCAAGATTCTCGTGGGCAGAACTTTAACTACTCACCCACGCGACAATTCAAATAAATTTCAATCAGACATTCGTACGATCATCGAAGTTAAACAATATCGAACCTACGCTGATGATATCACAATTTACTGCCGCCTCAGTAAGAAATCTGGTGAGGCGATCAAACATAACCTCGCTGCTGATCTTGAAAGGGGCCTCCACTCTGTGAAAGACTGGGATAAGCAATGGCTTGTAAATTTTAATGTTTCAAGAATGAGGCTGCTATCTGTCAACCACCACAAGTAGTCAATCCTACCTCTCATCAGCATTGACCAAGCTAGTCTTCCTGAAAGCAATACACTGCAACACCTCGACCTCACCCTCTCTTGCGACCTTAAGTTGAACCATTCCATTGAAATACCATTTCGCCCTGGATATCTCCAAATCATTTGTTAGGGTCTTGTACGCTGGCCTTTTGAATAAGCTACAGGGTTAAGGTATCACTGGACGCTTAATAATTTAAATGTTAAAATAGGGAGATACTAAGAAGCATATGCAAAACGTAGGCAATTTCTTCTGTGTGCTATGTACCTTCAAGATGAACTATCAATGCTATTCCTAACTTCATAGCAACTAGCATTATTTGTCTTTTTGCTATCCACCCCTAGGTCTCTTGGTGATAATACGCACTATGATTGTCAAATACTTTACACCATCTTTTGTCATTATGTTTTAGAGATTTTAACTGCCGCTTTTTAATTCAAAATGAGGTTTTATTTTTTTCTTAAAATTATATCCAACTCTTTTGGATTGGAAGTATAAGTGTCATTTTGCTTCCATTTTTTTTTTCGTTGCAAGAATTGTTTTATTTTTATCTGCTTAAAAATAAATGCTTTTCTTTCTCTTGACACTTAGCTAAAATGATATCTGGATGCATATGTTGCTTTCAGACATAGGAGCAAGAAACTTTCTCGCCGCCTTCTCCTTTGGTTTCTTTTCTCGCCGCCTTCTCCTTTGGTTTCTTTTCTCGCCGCCTTCTCCTTTGGTTTCTTTTCTCGCCGCCTTCTCCTTTGGTTTCTTTTCTCGCCGCCTTCTCCTTTGGTTTCTTTTCTCGCCGCCTTCTCCTTTGGTTTCTTTTCTCGCCGCCTTCTCCTTTGGTTTCTTTTCTCGCCGCCTTCTCCTTTGGTTTCTTTTCTCGCCGCCTTCTCCTTTGGTTTCTTTTCTCGCCGCCTTCTCCTTTGGTTTCTTTTCTCGCCGCCTTCTCCTTTGGTTTCTTTTCTCGCCGCCTTCTCCTTTGGTTTCTTTTCTCGCCGCCTTCTCCTTTGGTTTCTTTTCTCGCCGCCTTCTCCTTTGGTTTCTTTTCTCGCCGCCTTCTCCTTTGGTTTCTTTTCTCGCCGCCTTCTCCTTTGGTTTCTTTTCTCGCCGCCTTCTCCTTTGGTTTCTTTTCTCGCCGCCTTCTCCTTTGCTTTCTTTTCTCGCCGCCTTCTCCTTTGCTTTCTTTTCTCGCCGCCTTCTCCTTTGCTTTCTTTTCTCGCCGCCTTCTCCTTTGCTTTCTTTTCTCGCCGCCTTCTCCTTTGCTTTCTTTTCTCGCCGCCTTCTCCTTTGCTTTCTTTTCTCGCCGCCTTCTCCTTTGCTTTCTTTTCTCGCCGCCTTCTCCTTTGCTTTCTTTTCTCGCCGCCTTCTCCTTTGCTTTCTTTTCTCGCCGACGCCGTCGTCTCTGTCTCTTTGTTCTTTTAATTTTGGCGTTAATATTAGTCCGATATCTGTGAATGATCAATTTTACAAATAATTTTTGACCATTTTCTTAACACGACGCATTTTTCTTTGCTTTATTTCTTCGAAATAGCTGCAATTGTGTGTATGCGAAGAGATGGGGATTTTTACGCGTACGGCTCAATATGTTTTTCACTACAGTAGGGTGAACCTGCTAATAACGTTCTCAATTATTTCATAATCTGACAAATTCACGTCTCATCTAAATAGAATTAACCGACTTCGAAAGCGATATAATTTTATTTCATTCAAACACACGCAAACAGAAAATGTTTCCTCGAAACCAATCCCCCGCCTCTTTTTTTTTTTTTTTTTTTTTTTTTTGTTTCGAAAAGTCATATATGCGGCAGTTGTACTTTCCTTTTTAAACAAAATTGTTGCCCTTGAAATCTGTTGCTTATCTCTAAATAAATCGAAGAATGCTATATCCGGTCGAGTACTCAAATAAGGGGACACACAGGTGTCACTTTTTCTTAGCAGAACATTTATAGTGAATCTGCTGGTTTGTTCGCGCCCTCGCTTGCTCCTGGAGTCCCACCGGCCTTGAAGCATTGATTTTTACGCAGGTTGATTGAAAATGGCGAATACAGCTGTCAACCTTTCAATGAAATGAGTTATTGATAGTCCCTAAAGTCATTCATCCATTTTTTGCTTTTTTTCCTCTTCTTATTTTTCCCCTTTTTTTTAGATCGTTAGAAAAGACCAGAGATTATGCTTCTCTTAGGTTCGTTAAACTCCGTAGGATATCTGTGGCTCACATTCGTCTAGTCCTGGAACGCCATGGAAAGGGGCACATATCATATTTCAGGCTTTTTTTAAAAACACCTTCAAATGAAAATAATCAGGTGACTAATAAAAATAAAGTGTACTTTAAATATCTCCTCCTTCTCATTGCATTTATATTATGAACTTCAAAGAAAAAGTAATACTACACTGCAGTATTAATGATTCCCAAATGGTGCAGTGTGCCTCATATGTTTGACGGAACGGAATAGCAGATGAGGCGGAACGATTCAAAGAAAATCAGATTTAGAAACAGTTTTTAAAAAATTCATGTACCAGAAAAATGATAAATATTATTATATTTTATTTCTAATTGCATGCATGAGTCTCAATATAAATAGTTATAATTATTGACCGATTTTATCATTGCGATATTTTTGTACTATATTAAGTATTATGAATATATTAACTAGGCTATGCAAATTGGAAGAGCTTTATCAATGATGAATATCTCTCTTCCTCCCTCTCTCTCTCTTCCTCCCTCTCTCTCTCTCTCTCCCTCTCTCTCTCTCCTCCCTCTCTCTCTCTCTCCCTCTCTCTCTCTCTCCCTCTCTCTCTCTCTCCTCTCTCTCTCTCTCTCTCTCTCTCTCTCTCTCTCTCTCTCTCTCTCTCTCTCTCTCTCTCTCTCTCTCTCTCTCTCTCTCTCTCTCTCTCTCTCTCTCTCTCTCTCTCTCTCTCTCTCTCTCTCTCTCTCTCTCTCTCTCTCTCTCTCTCTCTCTCTCTCTCTCTCTCTCTCTCTCTCTCTCTCTCTCTCTCTCTCTCTCTCTCTCTCTCTCTCTCTCTCTCTCTCTCTCTCTCTCTCTCTCTCTCTCTCTCTCTCTCTCTCTCTCTCTCTCTCTCTCTCTCTCTCTCTCTCTCTCTCTCTCTCTCTCTCTCTCTCTCTCTCTCTCTCTCTCTCTCTCTCTCTCTCTCTCTCTCTCTCTCCCCCTCTGTGCTATTGTCTATATTCATGAATCTTATTGTACTTCGAGGTGGTGTAATAGCAAGCTTGCCTTACTAGAATCATTACAATCAATCCTCACTGGGTGATCCATACATTCGACCTTGTACCACATCTAAGCGGCGCTTAAAAAATCATTCATACTTATGAAGCCTGATTTGAATAGATATGTTAGGAAAGCAGCCAATATATTGCCTTGGCCAGAAACTACTTTAGCTTAAGCAGAAAATAAACTTAATAATCCGAACGCACCATTACTCAACGCTATACATAAATTCGTCAAATCTTTGCAATCGTCAATCTTCGGACGTACACCAACAAAATCAAAGTATTTTTTTTTAATTGTTAAATAAAAAAAATCTTAAGATTATCGTAAAGTATTTAAATGTTTGGCAAAAGATTTTTCAGTTTTTAAGCAACGCAGTAAGACAAGAGATGGAAACGGGTTACTGGGTGTGGAAACGGGTTACTGGGTGTGTTAAGGCGTGTGAACAGAACAATCAAGGGTACAGCAGATAGCTATTTTAACATTGCATTTTCGGTTTAATTTTCTATTTTTTTTTATTTTTAAATATAAGCCGTTTCTTATAAAAAAGCCAAGAAAATCTGCCAAAGGATTGTTCTGACTGAAGAAGAAATATTAAGTGCATTGACGAAGCTCAAGCCTTTGTAGTTCTTTTGGAACGGCTGATAAAAAAATCTGCAAAGTGCCATTTGATTCGAACTTCATAAAATGGTGAATAATAATTGTGAATTGTTGACACATTTTCATTTTTTTTTTCCTAGAAATTTATGAATGTAAAAATATTCTTCATATTTCTTTCTTTACGAAGTGTCACATGATAAACATTGCATTC
Source organism: Ascarosepion bandense (assembly GCA_037127315.1). Lineage (NCBI taxonomy): Eukaryota > Metazoa > Mollusca > Cephalopoda > Sepiida > Sepiidae > Ascarosepion > Ascarosepion bandense. The sequence continues at coordinate 483,575 of JBBBDQ010028375.1, read as the reverse complement.
TATTAGCTGGTTCACGATTACAGAATGTTGTAAATATAAAATTATTCGTGTATATAACCAATCTTGTGAATGGTTTATTCTTAAGAACCCAAAAATGTTATTTTTCTTTCATATATATATATATATATATATATATATATATAAGTCATCCATATACAAGCCTCATCAGTGTGGCTAGATATATCTGCTTGCTTCTGGCCGGGATCGAAACTCGACCAAGTTAGTGTTAGTCTCTACTCCCTAAGCCATCGGCGAATTGCATCGGAGAAAGGAAATTTTAACGTCTTGTATATAAGCAGTGTATACAGACGCCAGTCACCGAGAGAACAATTCATTTCTGAAGAGTCACGCATTATAGCCGAAGTGGGAACTGTTTTTAAAATTTTCTTCTCCAGAGAGCTCAATCGTCATGAGAGCATTATATATATATATATATATATATATATATATATATGTATATAAATAAATTCTAATTATCACTCTTAAAACAATAAACGTTGCTGAGGAAGTGAAGAAAGTATCAAATAATAACGGTGCCAAGGCCAAAACAGCTGTTTGATACATCAGTTAATTACTGGCACGAGGGTTAAACTTGGTCCATCAATCTTTAATAAACTTAGCTTGGGACACAACCCAAAGACAAATTAAGTGAGAAAAGTGTTATTCTACTCTTACAAGTATGCAAGTGGTGAAGGCTTATGTGTGTACATATATAGCTTTAAACAATATTGACGTCATTGTGCTAACCTGAGGAACCTTTCGGCCAACACTTTTCAAAGGTATTCGTTGGCTTTATTATCAATAATAAAGCAGGACAAGGAAAAACAAAAGCTTTGCTTACAAAACGGGGGAAGAAGGAGCTCGTCTAAAAGTAATTTTTTATTAAAATAATTAAAATGTAAGCGGGTGTAAATACACATCTCCATCAGAGTGATAAAATAGAAAAGTATGACACTCACAAACCCTCCAGTAGTTTCCCCCGTTTTGTAAGCAAAACTTTTGTTTTTTCCTTGTCTTGCTTTACTATTGATAATAAGGCCAACAAATACCTTTGAAAATGTTGGCTGAAAGTTTCCTCAGGTTAGCACAAGGAAATCAATATTGTTTAAAGCAAAATGTGTTTTTAGACATCAAATTTTCTTTTAAATATGTTAAACACTTGCTACAAATTACTGTACATTTTTCCTGCTTCCAAAATAACGGTTGACAAATTACTAGCGTTCATTAGAATTTGAAAATTATCCAAACTAGATTTTTTTTATATGTTAGAATGTCATGGCCATGCACGTGTTAAAGCATGAAAAAACTCTTCTTTTTACAAACATTTTAGAACATTACTACAGTATTCGTAACTGATTCTATTAATTGACGGCTTAAGTGCTTAGCAACACAGTTTTCCAGTTACAGTTGTTACCATAACTCACACTCCTGAAGATGACCTCGGAAAAAGGTTGAAAGAACTTGGGTACCTTAAGAAATGAAGAAAAATAACATCTGTCAACGTTACAGCTCATTTCTGACAACTTTTGATTGCAATACGCGAAAGATTATCCGTGAGTATGAACGGATTTTTTTAGAAGTAAGCAAACCTGTTGTTTGCAATTTATTTGATCTGACATATAGGTGTCGACAATTGACTTCAGCCATGAATGGAATAAATATATATATATATATATATATATATATATATATACATACACACACACTATTAAATCGAAAGTTATTGGAAAAAAACAATCGGTGTTCAATCTCCCTGTTCTTGATAAACGTCGAAAAAAACCTTGTGTTCTTCTAGTTTGCTCTGTATAAATATCCAACTTCTTCACATCAAAATTTTCTCATATCTCTCTAACTATATAGGTGTATGCGAAGACTCATTTTCACGCGTACACATCATTTGTATCGATCGATCCCCATATCCAGTGGTTTTAACCAAATATAGCTCGTCCGAAAACATATTTGTCAAATTTCTTTTGTTACATCGAATCGGCGACCATGTTTTCCCGTATCATCGTTGCGATTTTTTTCTTTATTTTAGCTATGAGATATTAATAGACACAGGTAAAAAGCTAAGAGAATCTTCAGTCACGACACTGGCTTTGCTATCCTAATGTATCAACAAACCAAATTAGTAAAACCTTAAATTAGAATAACATCTACGCATTCGTACATCCTTCTGAGAAAGAATTGTATAACACCTGAATGGATCTTAACATGTTTTACATAAAAATATACGCATGAGAAGTTTTTCCTGTGTGTGTCATTGTATACGACGCATTATTTTTCATGCAAAGACATATTTCGAGCTATCGCTCAGCTCAACTCAGTTTGACTATATAGATCTAGTTTTTCCTTTGTTTACTCAGTATCAAATAAAAATAATTCAGCGCATTTGAACACATCACTCAAGGCTTCGTCTTTTTGACTTATAGAGAATTTTTGTAGGTGTGTGCCTGTATTTCATCTTACTATAAGCGATCATGGCTTTTCACAACTTTCCTGTCCCTTGTAGCTTTTAATAAACTTAGCCTTTTTGTTATTTCTACGAAGCACTATTTTGGCATCAATTTACTTAACTGATAACGTATGTAAACAGCTTTTCTTGCTCTTTCTCTCTTTCTGTCCTGAGAATATCAGGTTTCCCAAGAAACCTTCCTCATATGCCTTATAAACATCATCTTTTCTTGCTGTTAAGTATTAATTGCCAATTTGGTACAATTTTCTATAAAATTTCCATACATGTTCAGACCACGTCATTCTGAGCATCTTTCTGTAAAATCACGTTTCTGTTCTTTCAAGTCTCCTCTTCATCTTTTGAGGTGATCGTCCCGCACTCGCTACCACATAAGACAAATATTACGTACCATTTAGTTCTCTTTTCTTTGCTTCGAGCAAAACTGTTCTCTTTTTAGTACTCCGGTTGGCTTTTGAAATTTTTCCTTTGATAACTCAATACGTCTTCAGATTTCAGTAAAGTGTTATAATACACGTTCTTAATCATTTAAGGCTGAAATCCCTTAAAGCGAAATGTTTGGTCTCCTAGTCTCTCAGCTGCATTCCAGAAGATTTCATCAAAGATGAAATAGACTTGAAGCTACCGAAATATGGTTCTACAGAAGGATACTGAGGATATCATGGATATAGCACACAATGTCGTGATTTTGGAGAGGATAGACACAAAATGGAAAATGATCAGGAAAAGACAGCTGAAGTTTTTTTTTTTTTTTTTTTTTAGACATATGAGGAAAGAGTGTTTGGAGAATCTGATGCTCACGGGACGGAAAGAAGGGAAGGGAGACAAGGTAAAGCAGAGCACAGCATAGCTGATTGACTTGAGCAGATGGATGGTGGAGCGGAGATTTAGTGAAATAACAGAAGGGATATTAAGATCGATAAGAAATAAAGAAAAGTGGAGGACCATGATCACCTACGTACTGAAGGGACACAGCACATAGAAGAATCTCTCAAACAAGTTATTCATAAATCATCATTATCCCCAATCCAATGACTGTTTCAATCATCGGTGATGGGCTTTGATCTCAGAATAAACAGCTAACCTCCTCCAGGATGATTTGCTAGTTGTGAATCTCAGGCGTTCCGGCTTTGTCTGTCTAGTCTTTGATGCTGTCTGACCATCTTTTGCGTCGTCCTTCCTGCTTGTTGCCTAAAACAGTGCCTTGCATATTATTCTTGCAGAATCTGTTTTGCTGTGTGCACTAGTCAAACCATGAGACGTTCAGATAATGGTAGCAATGAGAGGTTTCAGTCAGTCCACGTGACTTTTGATCTTCTTAAATTTATAAATCAGATCTTGTCATTAAATGATTTGTTTGTATATAATGACAATCCCTTTTTTAATGTCATACAATAAGTTTGCAAGGTTAAATGGGATTAGGACAAAGCAGGTGAATTTAGACCGATGGTTTGCTATCATGAATGTTTCATTCAGTCATTCTTTTGAAACGAGGTTGAAAATAGTTATTTTGCATGAGGTTTTAACGCAAGTTAACACAGGTTTGCAAATATTCAGTTGTTGAATGCTGATTGGCTATTCTTGAGCGATTTATTCAAGTATGGTCTGTAAAAAGCGTATACATTTCTAGTTCATTTATTATTTAATACATTTTAAAAACACAACAATCCTTAAAAACGGAGAATCGATTAAGGCAAAGAATTGTCCCTTACCTGACCAGAAGAACACTTTACTCGAGACTCAAAGGAAAGATGGCATCAAATATAATTTTCCCTGCAATATGAACCTCCGCTTTCCTCACAGACGTAGAGGTATTGATTAAATAGCAACCGAAGTGTAGAACAAATACCCAAGTTCTTGCAAATTTCTATACACGGTTATTGTTGTCTCTGTTGCTTGACGAAAATTTTCTTTCGGGTTCTGAATGTCAAGATTTTTTTTAATAGTCGTTTCACTCCAAGCAAGGCAGTACTGCTGCTGCTGTGCAGTGGGGTACGTAACGTGAGAACGAAAGGTTACATGAGAGGAGAGAGAGCTAAAAGAAAGGAACTGCTTACAGAGTGTCAGAGAATGGCTAAGAGAAAGATGAAAATACGTGTGTGAAGAGAGTTGCGTGAGAGTAGTGAAAAAAAGAGAGAACAACAAGATAGAGGAGGTTTTGGTAAAAAAATCAGAAACATGGAAGTCAAAGGGATAAGAGACGGCAATTGACGTTGCATTTGAACTCTTCGAAATTGTAGCTATCAGGGAAGCAAGTATACGGAAAAGAATTCTACAGGCGGGAAATGTGAGAAAAGAATCTGAGAAAATAGAAATAGCAGCTACATTTCGTTGTTTTGACTGCAAAAAGGTGGGGCCTTATTGCCAGTCTGGCTGCTCGAGTAACTTAATGTTGAAGGGGCTCCAATTACCTAAGCTTGTCGGAGCAGAAGCTATGAAATTATTTGTAGAAGAGACAAAGATAAGTTACATCCAGTCGGTGAGAAAGTAACTGGCGTCGAAGTGCCAGGTCGGGATCGATTCCATTGTAGATTTTCCTGTGGATCCTGTCGAGAAACACGAGATGAATAGCAGGAGCGCCCGAAACAGATATAACAGTATTCAACGCATGGGCGGATGGTTGATTTGTATATGTGTAAGATAGATTGGGAAGATTGTAGTTTTGCACCATACTTACGGAGATACAGATTTTCTTTTCTTTTAAAATTATTTTAAATCCTTGCCGAGGATCAAATATAACGAATTAGTTGGGAAAGTTACAGCCATTATATACATCGATTTTGTTTAATTATGTTTGTTATGCAATCATTCACAAGCATTATTATTTTATACGAGTTTTGACCACTATATTTTCTATATACTTTAACGATATGGGAAAAATGAAGTCAGTTTTTATTATCCGTATTTCATATCTGTTCTCGCGTGTGTATATTTAAATAAAATTTCATCATATGTAGTAAGAGTTTGAAATCGATTTATGCATTATAAACGGTAACCGTCAATGTGCGTCCTAAAGCTACTCAGCCCAAACAAGGAATTAAAGAAAAATTGTCTAATTATCTTACAAGAAACCCTCGTATAAAAAAATCCTTTGCTTTGAAGGTTCAAATTAAGATCAACCCTATTTCTAGCTTTTTAGAATATCCAACCAAAATCCGTTATGTATCGTATTTCTTTACTCACACGAACGACCACGAGCTACCACATCTTTCTATCCCAAGTAACATTTGTCATTTTACAATCCTTAGTTTTTATTAAATAATTCCAATAGATATGTTAGTTACTGTCTCCCTCGGCCCAACTTGAATTCGTTTTGCCATGAGCATCAAATTCTCCCAACAGGTTTCTCCTGCTATTCATCTTGAGGTTCTCGACAAAATCTAAGAGGATCTGCAATATAATCAATCCTGACCTGGCAGCCCACTCTATCACTTTCTCATCGACTGGATATGGCTTTCCCACCCCCTTGTCTTTTTACAAAGATTTTCATGGCAACTAAACTGAGGAGCTTTTTTCCTGGTTTCCTGAAAACATGTATTTACACCTGCTTCTAGATTAGCATTAAAATTTCACCATTTTACCGCCGAAATAGTTAAATGTAATCGGCTTTTTTACTCTCACCGGTACAATGTCGATTCCATGGGTCTATTCTACAAATGCTTTCACGGCTTCTACTCCGATGAACTTAGCTCACTAGTGCCCCCTATATATGAATTTACTCTAGCTACAAGATTAGCAACTAGGTCCCAATCTTTTACTGTGAAACCAATAAAATATAACCGCAATTTCTACTCTAACAGCTTCTTTTCTCGCACTTCCCGCCTGTGGAATTACTTTCCGTTTACTTGCTTCCCCGACAGCTGCAATCTCTAAGAATTTAAATGGAAGGTCAATAGTCATATTCTATCTCATTAACTAATTTAAATATAGAAAAAGTATTTGTGGTGAGTCTTTATTATCGGCACCCCAAAGTCACATGAAAATTAAAAAAACTAGAAGAAAAACAAAAATTGTTCATTCATGATTGCCTATGTCCCGGGAAGACATGGCATATGAAAGCAACACATTAGATTGTAGCTGTATGTTAAACTATTCTCGTTCCTATATTGAAAGATGTACGCAAACGTGATTGTTGTGCGTGTGGTGGGACGTTCTTCAGGACGTAGACAGTCAACATACTGCACCTTGTCAGTTTATAAAACTTTTGTGTCTTCTGGCTGTTGGACCTGATCTATTATTCATTCAGACAGACTATTTAGGTAGATTTCTCGCTGTTTCCCTCTGCCTCTCCTCCTTCTCCTCCTCTCTCTCTCTCTCTCTCTCTCTCTCTCTCTCTATATATATATATATATATATATATACTAGCAGTATAGCCCAGCGTTGATCAGGTGTAATGTAATGGATTAGTTTTAAATCCTAATCCATGGTCCTGGAGCACTGATTCTTTGAACGTTAGCACGAAAGACTAAAAAGCAATAGTTGTTCCCAGTTAAAGCGAAACCGTACACTGAAAGAAAAATGAATGGATGTAAGTCAAATTTTGATATCCTGGTATCGATATCAAATAAGTTTTTTTCGTTGTAAACTGAATTTTGAAGGCTAAATAACTCCTCTGAGTAAATGGTATCAAGGCTGAGACTAAGAACTACAATTGTACCTAATTAGAGCCAAACCCTAAGCAAAAACTAAAATAAAAGGGCCGAAAAAAAATAGACATACAGGCAAATAAACAGAAACACACACAAACATCTTGCCTTTATATATATATATAATTATCGATTTTCTGCACTATTGTAAGAACTGCAACCTTGAATCTTCTGAATATCGTTTCTTATGTCTTTGTCTATGAGTGTATCAAATTTTATTAAAATCGGACCACTTCTTCTATAACCCGATTTATACGATTATCAATTTTCGATATTTATCGGGGTATACCTCGACACAAAACCTAGCTAAGAACACTCGCAGACCCTTATAGTACAACTGTGTAAATTTTCAAAAAAAATCAGTTCAGCCGTTTCGGATTCTATAGGTAATGGCCACACGCACACAGTTCCATTTATAAATAAGTTTAGATTATATATATATATATATAATGTCCTGGGTGTATTACATTTTTAAAGCCCTCTTTCTTCATAATTCTTCCAGCAACTCTCAACAATTTCTGTCTTAAGTATCAACGTTTTTGGTAGTGTTCATTTTCTCTAGAACTTGTTCGTTGATCACATGTTCTCTTCATTAATACCCAAATTAAGTCGACATCAAGTGAACACTGATATCGAATTTGAATTGAGTGTGTTCGTTCAGGAAGTATTTCTGTGTTGTATAGAAAACTTTATATATTATTAAACTTTACAATAGATTGCTTTATTTAGTTACAAATGCTATGAAAATCTTAATAAAAACCGAAATGCCAATCAATGTAGAGATAATGCATGTGGTTGTTGCATGAACAATGAGAGGCTATGTTAAGAAGCGAAGTTTATGAGGATATTTTTTATAAGCGTTCCACCCCGAGCAAGGCATGTCACTGCCACTAAATGCGCAGGGGGCTATATAGAGTGGAGAAAGGATGATTAAATATAGGAAATGTCAGAGGGTGGGTGATAAGCGTGTAGGAATACCGAGAATGGTTAAATATAGGAAATGTCAGAGGGCGGGTAATGATACTGAGAATGAGGGTAGGGTAGATGAGTGTTCTGAGAATAATTGGGAGTTAGAGTGATAGGAGGTGTCTATTGACCCTACATTTAAACACCCGGAGATTGTAGCTGGTGAGAAGCGCGAGAAAAGAAGTTGTTGGAGTAGAATTTACGGTTACATCTTATCTGTTTAACTGTAAAAGTATCTCGTGTAAATTCCTGCATAGGCGGCACCAGTGCTCTAAGTTCATCGGAGCAGAAGCCATGAAAGTACTTGCAGAAGTGCCACAGGGAAGCCACATCACGCCGGTGAGAGTGGTTGCAGCTTGTCTGCCAAGTCAGTATCAACCACGTTACAGATTCTCCTTTGTATTTTGTCAAGAAGCCCAAGGAGAGCAGCAGAGGCACCCGCCCAGATATGGCAGCAATATTCAATACACGGGCGGATGGTAGATTTGTATATGTGCAGAATAGATTCAGGTGGGAAAAACTTCCGGGCCCTGCACAGAGAGCCGACTTTCATAGCAGCAGATTTGGCAATGGATTCGATATAGTCATTCCATTTGAGGTCCGCCGAAAGTGTAAGCCCAAGGGGGCGTAGTATTTTACTCTCTGGGAGGCTAGCCTGTCCCATGCTAATGGGAGGTAGATGCGATTGTCTATGGTGGTTAGTTGATAACAGCTTCGTTTTAGAAGCATTGAAATTTACTAGCCATTTCCTACCCCAGGCCACTACGGATTGAAGGTCCTGTTAAAGCACGGCAGTGAGGTTCGCTTTGTCGCCAACACCTGGTTTTTGATCGATGCGAGGGTAGATTGTTGTGTCATCGGCATACATGCCAACTTGGGATCTAATGGCGTCGGAGAGATCATTAATGCAGATCATAAAGAGCGTGTGACCTAGGATAGAACCTTGAGGTACGCCCGCGTTCGTGTGGTAGTTTTGGGAGGCATGCCCATTTAATACCACCTTCAATGTGCAGTTAGAGAGGAATGACTGGATGAGGTCAAACAGATGTCCAGTTATACTGTAGCTCCGCAGTTTGCACAAGAGGCCAGCGTGCCAGACCCTGTCGAACGCTTTGGAGATGCCCAAGGCAACGGTTCGGGCTTCGCCATTCTTGTCAAGTGCCCGGTATATGTATGCGGTAATGGTCGTTAGCATATCAGCAGTAGACCTGGTGAAGCGAAACCAGTACTGTTTGTCAGAGAGAAGCCTGTGGGCCGTGAGATGCTGAATCACCTCGGAGTTTATAATGGCTTCGAAAACTTTGCCAAAGATTGGAAGGAGACTAATAGGACGGTAATTGGCGGGGTCTGAGGGTTCGCCAGATTTCTTAAATATAGGAACTACACAGGAGGACTTCCAACAGGCAGGAAAACAGGAAGCAGATGGGCAGAGGTTATAGAGTTTAGAGAGGACAGAAGTGTTCTGGGGCACATTTCTTCAGTACTATGACTGGGATTCCGTCACCGCCGCTCGTTTTGTGTGAGTCAAGTTGTGCAATTATCTTGGCGACCAGCGAGGGTGTAATGTGGACGTTATTTAGTTGAGCCTTAGTTCTGGGTGGGAAGTCGGGTGTAGGTATTCCTAACGAGTCCAGTGTCGAATTGGTGGAGAATCTACGGGCAAAGCATTCAGCCTTGTCGGCTGGGGAGGTGAGAATTTCAAATTCATTGATTAGTGTGGGTATTGAAGTCTTGTCTTGTTGAACACTCTTTTGCAGAGACGCCAGTAATCTTTTGAGCCAAACTTAGAGGATGCTATGCGTTGCCTCATTCTGGTAGCAAACACCCTCTTAGCTTCGTTCAGTACTTTTTTACAATTATTCCGTGCTGAGGCGAAAATGCGCCTGTTTTGGTTCGACGAGCAGCTTCGATAGAGCCAGAAGAAATGGTTCCGGTGAGCAATGGCGGCCGAGCAAGCGGGCGAGAACCAGGGGGACGAATTTGATTTTAGTTGGAATTTCCTGGCCGGGATAAAAGCATCGATGCCAGCCTTAACCCAAGAGGAGACCTCGGAGGTACAGTCTTCGACAGGAAGGTCGAAAACGTTGTTCCAGGGGACGTCTCAGAGGAAGTCTCGGAACGAGTCCCAGTCTGCTCTCTGGTAGCAGTAATGATATTCTGCTGGTCTGGTTTTCTTGGGTAGAGTTAGCGCGGATTGAGATATTGACGGAGACTACGGCGTGGTCACAGTTTCCGAGGCGGCAGAGCTGCTTGGTAGTGCAAGAGTCTGGAATGGAAGTAAAGCAAAGGTCGAGTAAAGAGTCCCTTCCGTTAGGGGTATTAGAGAAACGCGTGGGGAAGTTCACCACTTGCGTTAGAGCTTGGGTTATTGAAAAATACATGGTGCGGATCCCAGCAAGGTCGTTGGCTGAGTTTTCAAGCCACTTGGTGTGGTGGGCGTTAAAATCGCCAAACACAAATATATGGGCAGATGGGTGAGAAGAAATGGCCCTGTCGATATTAGTAGAGATGCTATCAAGTACCGTACAGTCAGAGGAGGAGGGGGAGCGGTAGAGGAAGAAGAGATAGCTAACCGAGCTTAGAAGTGAGAGACGGAAGCACATGAAGGAATGATCCAGGGATTCAAGAGATGTCACCCTGGCTAGAGGGAGTTGTTCGCTGACATATACACCAATCCCATGCATATGGACATTGGAGTCCTTCCTGAAGTGGGGAAGGTAACCAGGAACGAACAGCTCCGAAGAGGGGATAGAAGGGTCAAGGTTAGTCTCACATATAGCTAAGATATCGGGTGAGTTAGTTAGAAGGAATGATTCTACACTATTAAAGTTACTTCGAATACCTCGTATGTTTGTGAAGGAAACGCAGATAGGTTTGGGCGATTTATGACTAGCTGGTTTAGTCTTGCTGTTTTGTTTGTTTAATTTCATGCTGGTTTTAGTTGTGGATAGAGAGCGGTCTAGAGTAATGTCAGATGGTCGTTAATTGCAGCAGGTGAAGGATGGTGAATGGCGCCGCCTGCAGCATAATGTGGCCTCGGGGTTGCCCATCGGAAATTCATGCAGGGACGCCCGTCCATGCGTGAAATGGCACTACAGGAACCCCGATATTCAACTGTTCATCAGAGCAGCCTCTCAAGACGCTACGCAAGAGTTCGGGCTCATAACTACCAGTCGGAAGCAGCAACCAGGAAACTGCCAAACCAGTACCCTCAGAATGAAGAGACGTTGCCGCCATACTCAACAACTGCAAAAAGCTTCCAGCCCAACCGACATCAAGACCGAAAAAGAGAGAGATGAACCGGGAACCCCTTCCTAAACAAGAAACAAGGCGATCACCTCTACTTTTGTCCAAAAGAAGTGGGTGGAGTGTGAGACCGGGCGATAGTAGGTACTATCTACTCCAATTAAAAAAAAGAAATAAAAGATTGACTGAAGTTTACTAAGTTTTAACTAAATTTGATAATTAAAAACAATTTGCACAATCATAGTCGCAGTGCATTACAAGAGCGACTAGTAGAAAACTTAGGTTAGTAACAAAACACGAACAAAAATTATAGAAAAAAAGATAAGAACCAAAAAGAATAAAAAAACATTTTAAAAAAATACAGCAAAGTAAGATCAGACTGGCTAAAACTTACCAGTTGCAGGCTGACTGACAGAAAAAAGTTAAGAACATTTCGAAAATTATCTTCATTTTGTTTTTCCCATTCAATTCTGGATAGTTTAAGCTGTCCTTAAGTAAGCAGTAACAGAGAGTAGTGTGAGGTTAGAATACATTGAAGTGAGGGGGGACCCCTCGAAGCTATGTGTCCAGTTAACAAGTAAGAAAGAGAAAGAAAAAAAAGAAAAAAATAACAAACATGGCCGGTCTTTAACTACTCAGAATTCCTACATATAACCGAAACCCTATATACCAAAATTAAATTTGATAATTATATTTTTAATCATCTCGCCCCAAGCAAGGCACTCTACTGCCACTGTTGTCCAGAGGGTTACAGCGGGGAAAGTGATGAGAAAGAGGGGTTAGTTATAGGAAATGTCAGGAGGAGGGTAATAGACCGACGAGGATATCGATGATGGGGAAGGAGTAGATGGAAAAAGATTTGTGAGAATGGATGCGAGTTAGTGTGATAGAAGATGTCTATTGACCTTATATTTAAATTTCTGGAGATCGTAACTGTCGGGGAAGCAAGTATATGGAAGGTAGTTCCACAGGTGAGAAGTGCGTGAAAAGAAGCTCTTAGAGTAGAAATTGCAGTTGCATGTTATCGGTTTCACTGTAAAAGGGTGGGACCTAGTTGCTGATCGTGTAAATTCATATATTGGGGACACCAGTGAGGTAAGTTCATCGGAGCAAAGGCCGTGAAAGTATTTATAGAAGAGGCACAGGGAAGCTACGTTCCGCCGGTGAGAGAGCCATTGCAGCCGAGGTGCTAAGTCGGTATCGATCACATTGCAGTTTCTCCGTTGGATTTTGTCAAGAACCCCGAGGTGAATAGCAGGGGCACCCGACCAGATGTGGCAGCAGTATTCAATACACGGGCCAATGGTAGATTTATATATGTGCATGCAGGAAATATAACGGTTAATAAGAACCATAACGAAGTAAAGATTATTGTAGTCGGGAAAACATACTTTTGGGAGTCGGTTCTACAACCGTGAGAACAAACTGTTCTCCTTACTAATGGAATACGAAAGGAATGTGTACGATTTGTGGCCTGGCGACTCTTAGCTATGAACGTTAGAATATGTGGAACCAAAGAATGTGGTTCGTTAAAAGTTTATTCATATAGGAATGAAAGCTTTTGCAATGTTGCAGGGTTGTAAGCATTACAAAATTCACAATGCCACGCGGATATTTTTTAAATCTATCAAACCTTGGAAATGCTAGATTAGTTATGGCAGATTTACTTTATTTTCTGTCTGGTTTGGCTCCTATAAATATAGGACATAGCAGGAAGGTTTATGTATGTAAGGAAGTACAGACGCAACCGATTATCTTTGGTAAGCAACCTTAGCGATGTATAGCGTAGATGTGTGGCAATTGAGGTTTGGGCTGAACCCAGAATGTGTTCAAAGCACGAAAACCCACTCCTGAGTGGCCACACCCTCATCGAAAATACAGTGTCGTTACTGTTAAGCTGAAACGCTATTAATTTAGATTTTGAGATTTTTTTGGGGGTGGGGCGGTAATTGATTTTTTATTAGTTTTTTTTTTTTTCTTTTTACGCAGTTGGGCCGTTGGAGCTAGGTCCGAGGTTAGGTCAGTTGCCAGGCTCTGGTCATCTCGATTGTTGAAGGTTCACCCATATACCGTTGTATTATCTGTATAGATATTCAGTAAAGATTAGAAATCTGCTTTGAAGTAGATCACTAATATGAAGCCGAAAGAGGGCAAGACGGAGAAGCGTTACTTGTCATCAATGCCTACTTTGATCCCTGTTCAGTGTCGGAGGAATAACTATTAGCAAAAACTTTCGTGAATCTCTCTCTTAACAAGGATGTGATAATCAAAAAACCTTATTTTTTTTCTGTCATTCCACAATCGGAAAACTTTTATAAGGGTTCTTATAACACATTTTATTAAAGGCATTCTGTATATCTTCATGATATGTCATTGTCTACTGCCTCACTGATTCTCTGCGTAATGTTATATAAACAGTGGACCTAGCTGTGTGAAATCCATAATTTTGTCGCTAAGAAAGTTTTTTTTCTGTTGAGATGATCAACAACTTACATTTTAATAGCCTCAAATTCTTTACTGCTGACAACAAGGATGTATATAAGCCGATTTTTGAACTTGTCTTCAAAACAGGACATACATTTGAAGCATTTCATAGCCTTGCGCAAAAATCTATCCTTCTGGCAACCGTTAAACAATTTTGACGTGATCAGAGATAACGCTTATGATCAACCACCGGGATTTCATTTAGACCAATAGCCTTCTTAGATAAAGGTTTCTGATAAATCTAAAACTTGCCAGGATGTGATAACGACAATCCAAATGGGTACTCCGTGAGATAGGTAGAAATCTAGTTAAGGATATTTTTTTTAATCGTATCACCCCCGAGCAAGGCAGTAACGCCACTGATGTGCAGAGGGCTACGTAATAGTGAAAAGATTGGAAAAGAGAAAAGCCAGAAACCACATCCTAAACAGGGAACAAGGGATGAGCCTCTTAACGTGTTCAATAGACGTGGGTGGAGTGTGAACCGGGCGATAGATAGATCTATCTAATCCAATTGAAAGAAAAAGCATGGTAATAAATGTCCAGTCAAGAGATTCTGCTAAAATAAAATAAAAAAAGAATTAAACAAAGAAAACCAATTAAACATGAAAAGCTTAAAATTTAAAATTAGGCAAAAGAAAAAAACCCAGAAAAAACGACTTACTTTAACAATATTTCAAATAAAAGACACGAGGGTCGTCTTTTGTTTCTACATTGAAGGAGTGATGTTTTATCAGGCAGTTCACGCTATTTAAAAATTAGTATTTGCTGACTGATTTATCATAGATACTCAGATCTATTTCTATATTGAGCACTTCTCCAAATCAATGTTCCGAACACCTGCCAACACCCTCCTCGCTCCCTATACACTTGGATATATAAAATTACTAAGTTTTAACTTAGTATAAGTCGAAAATGGCTGAATTCAAAGATTAACGTTCTTAGGAATTATTTCCTTGGAAGAGGTCACTAGCAGAATAACTAAAATTTCAAACTATCTGTATCGAACGACCTTTAAACAACCGAGCAATTTAGTATAATTTAGTAACAAAGAAATAACAATTATAAGTGAATAAAATACAAATTCAGTAAACAGAAACTCAAACTTACCACGTGCCGATAACTGAAAAAGTTGATAAATTTCTATCGGACATGCCTTCCAGTTATCTAACTTAGGATTAGAAGCAAAGTTCATTGCCATACCTGACGAGGATGAGATAACATTAACGTCATTTATGATCGTAAGCATTGCTGTTTTGCTCTTTTGGGGATTTTTTTCAGAACTCTAGGAATCTAAGTCTTTTTCTTGCGGTCCTATCTTGGACTACTTGTGCTTAGCTCTGAAATAGCACCTCAAAGGATGAAATTAGTTTGGCATCAACTTTGACATTAAATGTTCTGATATGGCCAAAGAGGTTAACACTTCAGCGGTGAGTATTTCTGAATAGGATGTGAAGAAAACCATTAGGAGTGCGCATTGTCCAGCTGTATTGAGATCACTGGTGAGCTCATCTACAATGCGTCTCTTCATAAACTGAGAAATCTTGACGCTGTATTTATACTGTTAGAACGTGTCTTGTATTCTGAACATGGTCGTAACAGGAAAACATAAGCATATGTCTCCAATATCAGGATAAAATAGATTCAACAATATGCAGCTATTAGTTTTCCATGAGTTCTATATATAGTCATGACGACGAACTTTCTACTCTTTCCAAAATGGCAGCATACGCATCGGCCTGGAAATCTAAATCTAAACTTATTTATAAATGGAAATTTGTGTGTGTCCATTACCTATAGACACCGAAACGGCTGAACCGATTTTCTTGAAAATTTGCACAGTTGTACTATAAGCGTTTGCGAGTGTTCTTAGCTAGGTTTTGTGTCGAGGTACACCCGATAAATATCGATAATCGAATAAATCGGGTTACAGAAGGAGTTGTATGATTTTAATCAAATTTGATACACTCATAGACAAAGACATAAGAAACGATATTCAGAAGTTTTAAGGTTGCAGTTCTTACAATAGTGCAGAAAATCGATAATATATATATATATATATATATATATATATATATATATATAAGGCAAGATGTTTGTGTGTGTTTCTGTTTATCTGCCTGTATGTCTTTTTTTTTTTTTTTTTTTTTTTTCAGCCCTTTTATTTTAGATTTTGCTTTGGATTTGGCTCTAAGTAGGTACAATTGTAGTTCTTAGTCTCAAGGTTTCAGTTCGTGCAATAGTGCAGAAAATCGATTATATATATATATATATATATATAAAAGGCAAGATGTTTGTGTGTGTGTGTCTGTTTATCTGTCTGTATGTCCTTTATACAAATCCACAATTTTTACCAAACCTCAGAAATATTCTTTAGTCTGAGCTCCAGGCCCATGGATTAGTTTTAAAGCTTTCATTACTAAAGCAATGCCGGGCTATACTGCTAGTTTTGAAATAAAAATCTAATACTAGAAAAAAATGAATATGCAAGTATGTCAAATTCTTAAATTAACTAACGCATTTTTATGAATAATGGGCTGTCTACCATTCGGTGAACATCTGAGCTAGTTCATGACTTCATGTCATGAAATCTTAACTAATTGTCCATAAGTAGGATGACAAATAATTTCCAGTTAGGATTTCGAAAAAATCATCACAAAATATACATCAATGGCGACATCTGTGGATCTGTTCAACTGAACTGAGACTAAGTCGTCTAACTGCTAAATATGTCTCTTTCCAAAGGAAAGATATATGTAAGAAAATGTCGTGTTCTGTTTACATCAGCCATTTTTTGCTGACGATGTTTTAGGCGAAAGAAATGAACGTGTGCAGCAGTTGATGGAAGTGATAACAACGTTCCAAACATACACAACAATAAATCCAAAAGAAAATAAATGTAATATCAAGACTATGAACCACCAAAAATACGGTTTAAAAATCTCATGCTCTTTTAAGTATTTTTGTCAAAGACTTTTTTCGTCTCATTTTCATAGTTTTAAATCTTGACTTAAAATTTATATTTTCTGTTCATGGGAATGTTAAATGAAGTAAAAAGCAAAAAAAAGGTATGTACAAATGTGTGTATGTGAGAGAGAGAGAGACGTTTAGCTTGATAATAAATAAGGAGCAAATATTTGCTACCAAACGTTTGATGTGATATTATCGTTCCACGACGCGTTTACAAAACGGGAAGCTGAGAAGCTAGTAGAACGAGCGAGCATGAACACAAATACATTATAAAAGAAAAGAAATTTAAACTTAGAATTACACTAACACGCGTTTCTATGGCATAATTGCGTTCAGTTTAATTCTGAAGAGAACTATCTGAAAATTTACCATCAATGTTTTATACATGTTTGATGGTTTTTTTTTTTTTTTTTTTTTTAAGGTGTTAAATTTTTCTTCTTTTTTTTAAAATCATATCACCCCAAGGAAGGCGGTAACGCCACTGATGCGCAGGGGGCTACGTAAGGGTAAAAAGAATGGAAAAGAGAAAGCCGAAAACCACATCCTAAACAGGAAACAAGGGATGAGCCTCTTCACCTGTTCAATAGATGTGGGTGGAGTGTGAACCGGGCGATAGTTTAGTCTATCTACTCCAATTGAAAAAAATAATAAAAAAGGAAAAGAGTGTAAAGATTGGAAAAGAGAAAACCGGAAACCGCATCCTAAACAGGAAACAAGGGATGAGCCTCTTCACCTGTTCAATAGATGTGGGTGGAGTGTGAACCGGGCGATAGTTTAGTCTATCTACTCCAATTGAAAAAAAATAATAAAAAAGGAAAAGAGTGTAAAGATTGGAAAAGAGAAAACCGGAAACCGCATCCTAAACAGGAAACAAGGGATGAGCCTCTTCACCTGTTCAATAGATGTGGGTGGAGTGTGAACCGGGCGATAGTTTAGTCTATCTACTCCAATTGAAAAAAAATAATAAAAAAGGAAAAGAGTGTAAAGATTGGAAAAGAGAAAACCGGAAACCGCATCCTAAACAGGAAACAAGGGATGAGCCTCTTCACCTGTTCAATAGATGTGGGTGGAGTGTGAACCGGGCGATAGTTTAGTCTATCTACTCCAATTGAAAAAAAATAATAAAAAAGGAAAAGTGTGAAAAGATTGGAAAAGAGAGAACCTGATTTCCGAGCGGAAAATTGCATGCATATGTTTAGAATTGATTTGAGATGCTAAAATCCTTTTGAAACCTATATTAAACATTATAGCATTTATTTATAAAAAGCTGAATAATTCAAAAGAGAATTTGAGTAGAAAACGGGTCTTTGAATCAAAACGTCCCACTAAAAACAAATTGGTCTGTAGTAGAACGTCTCTATCTAGGCCAGTTGTTATTAATTTTACTGTTTTTAAAAAAGTAAGCCTAACGATATATTTAGTGGATAACCATATTTTAGTAGATGCTTTGTTTGTGTTGCACACTTTCTTCTAGTGAGTGCAGAACCAGGGATCGAACCGCAGACCGTTGGATTTCAATTCAACGCTCTCCCAGCTGGCTTCTTGCTACGCCTCTTCCTCTTCCTACTCCACTTTCCTCCTTCCACCTTTTCACTGCGTCTCTCTGCGTCAGCTTCACGCCAAGAAATTGACGCCACTGAAATATCCTCGAGTGAACTTGGTCGGTCAGTTTTATAATCCATTTCTCTACCCATAATCCATTTCCTCGGTCTATAAAAATTCCCCTCGAGGGCCTCCTCTCTTTTTTCCTTTAGAATGAGCTGAAGGTGGATTATTAAGACAGAGGTGAGTAGTATTATTATTTTCTTTCTTTGGAACAGATTACTGCTTTGCACGCCAGACACAAACGAACTCTCTTTTTTCCAGAGCCGCCGCTAGTCGCCCTTTCATGTTCACAGTTTGTTAGACCGTATATTTAGTTTCATCTAACGACTTAAATATTTAATAAATCTTAAACAAATATGCTCTTTCTAGTAGGAACGGAATCTACGTTCCATAGGGACATCGTTATTGGATCTGATGTGCTTCGACCTCTCGGATACGGATTGCCTGACATCCAAGAACAACTTCAGTAGTACTTTTAAACACTTTTTCCCGACTCTAGAAGTGTGTGTGTGTGTGTATGTGTATATATATATATATATATATAATGATAAATAATATTTTAGAACGTGTACATAATGTTTTTTATATATGTGTCCTCTACTATCATATGGTTGTTTCGACATTGGGTCTCCAATGTCTCTTCAGGAGTAATGAAAAAGAATCTTCGCTGTCTATATTTGGTTCCTTGTTAGTGTGGGGTTGGTTGGGGTTATTGATAATAAAAGGAATATGTCTTCTGTGTTGACCGTTTTATATATATATATATATATATATATATATATATATATATATATATGCTCACTTATCTAACGGTTGAATACTGAATGCATAATAAAAAATTAAATGAGATTTACATCTATTTTTCAGATATTAATCCAAAATTAAAACAAGATTTAAAAAATACCTCGTTAGATTGTCTTTTCCTTCTTTTTGTCAACAACTTGCTATAAAGATTTGGCGTACCAAGATTAGACTGAATTAATAAACTACTCTGGATTACCATTCGTATAGTTAAATTGATTTTCACGTTTGTCTCATTAACATGTTCTTGTTCCCTTTCTATATTCTCATATCCTGATGTTGTTATATATTCTTTTACTGTGGTGTGAAATTTCGCCCAGAAGTGTATTTGCACAGAGCGACGCAAGGATGAAGAAATTTGAAATAAAGTTAATGTTCTTTGAAATGTCAGTGAGTGCAAAAAATCTAGGTGCAGCCTTTTTTTTTTTGTTTTTTGACCAACAGAAGTCGAGATCAAGAAAATCAGCAAGTATGCAGCAAAAGTACCACATGTCGAACTAGGCTCACTTATTTAATAGATCATAGGGATAGTTAAGACCAGTCAGATCAGAGACAGGTGAGAATGGAAGTTGAGCTCAACAGCTAACCGTCACACGTGTACAGGAATGTCTACCTCTGACTAACCTCTACTCCACACAAACGGCGACTGCGAATTGAGAAGAAAAAATAATAAAAACATATTGTATATTTTTATATATCCGTCGTTTTGTTTGTGAGGATAATCATATTTAGTACCAGTATAATCTTCGTTGAATTAGTTCCCAGATGTATGCAGTGTATTACAATGTATTCTAGCCGCCTCATTCTTCTTAGTAATAAATGTTCGTGTTAAGCAAACCTGGTATACACAGTTTCTAATTGTTGAGGTGTGGTTTCATAAGTCAGACATGGCGGTTACATGTGTTTTCACTAAATGACACTCGAAATAAAAGCTATGAAATTGAGAAAAGCATTAGGTCAGTAAAAGGGCATTTTTCAGGTTTCTGTAAGTTTTTTGAATATAACATATTCATGAGAAGACACCCAGTTTTACAGTGCTGAACATATTGAAACAGGCATAGCAAATAACCGATCCAATTTATTTTATTATTGTTTTATAACATTACCAAATCTACTTGTTTAACCCTCTAGGGCCATTCGTATCATATTTGATACAGTATTTCCCTATAAGGAAACATTTGGTATTTCCCTATAAGGAAACATTTGTTATTCATTGACTGAGCAGTCAGTACTGCTTTCATTTGAAATTTATAAAATATTTCTCTTAAATAATTTTTCAGGAAAATATTTCTTTCAAGGCTTGTTTTCATACTGTATCAAATATGATACGAATGGCCCTAGAGGGTTAATAATATAATATGATTAAGGCTTCTACTTGTCATAAAGTGGGGGATCAGTTCTATATTGTAATGAAGTAATAAACAGATCCCCCACTAATTACTACTTAACCCTCTAGGGCCATTCGTATCATATTTGATACAGTATTTCCCTATAAGGAAACATTTGGTATTTCCCTATAAGGAAACATTTGGTATTCATTGACTGAGCAGTCAGTACTGCTTTCATTTTAAATTTATAAAATATTTCTCTTAAAAAATTTTTCAGGAAAATATTTCTTTCAAGGCTTGTTTTCATACTGTATCAAATATGATACGAATGGCCCTAGAGGGTTAAAAGAAATATTTATTTGCAATGAAATAAAAGAAAAATGTGACGCAATTCCAATACTGACTCCTCTGATCTTGAGCATATCAATTCATAACCTATTCAAGGTACAGTTTACCATTCAAACCTCAATTAGTACTGCAGTGCATTTTCACAGTAATAGTACCTGCGGGTTTTCAACCCTCAGTATTTAAACTATTATGAATAAATCCCTTTTTTCTTTTTGTATATTGTTTTTTTTTTTTTATCAGGATCACCCCCTGCAGGAAAACAGACATTAAGATAAAGAGGTTATAAGTTGAGAGAGAATAAGGGACATAAACATTTAAAATAAGCTGAAAAAGAAATCAAAAGGGTAGTACATAGCGATTGACATTTCATCTAAGTTTTATGGATTAACTTTGGCTAGAAATCATGAAACTGACGGGAATTCCACGAGCGTAAAACTTACGGTTACATCTATCCAGGTCACCTGTAAATCAATGAGATCTCGACCCCATTATAGTATTGCGCTTAAGTTAAAAATGCCTCGTTACGACAGTCTTTCTCATAACTTTCCTCCTATGTAAACCCCTGAGCACTAGTGGCAATAGTCTGCCTTCCTTGAGGCGACATGATTATAAAAAAAAAGCTGATATAGCAATCGGTTCCAGATTGTGTTTTCATTTCTTTACAGCGAAGAATGTTACCGGAGTAGGATATATATTATGTTGTAGACGTTAATATTTGTATGCAGTTTTGTTTTAGAAAAATCAGGATATATATTGTTTTAGAGGATAAAGAAATATAAAATGTTTTTTGATAGACCCAACTAAGAGGCCAATATTAAAACTGATTTTTTGTGGACATGAACGCAAAATAAGATATATGGATGTAAAATTATATATTATTTACAAACGAAATATGTTCATCTATACTCATGCTTATTGTTATACTTAAACTAATATTTCTTTAAAAATGTGTCAAAATATGCAAAAACAAAAATAGAAAAAGGATCATTAAGTGATATTTTGCATTCTGAACAAATGAAGCCCATTGCAATTCAGACATATTATGGCTATAACAAAACATCTGGTTACTTTGTTTCAGTCATTAAGGATGATTGTTGGTTGGTTGTTTTGTTTTTATGGCATATCAACACCTCGGTGGGTCATTTATTGCCAACTAAATTTTATTTATTTATTGCTGGTAATACCTTTTCCTTTCAACAATTTATTGTTGTTTTTATATAAATTTTGTGTTTTGTAATACATTTCTCTTCGAATATCAAGATCCATTGAGATTTTTTTTTTTTTTTAGGGCAGGGTCCCGAAGTCCTACCCTTGTTATTTAACCCATAACTGGG
Organism: Ascarosepion bandense; assembly: GCA_037127315.1. Taxonomy (NCBI): domain Eukaryota; kingdom Metazoa; phylum Mollusca; class Cephalopoda; order Sepiida; family Sepiidae; genus Ascarosepion; species Ascarosepion bandense. The sequence goes on along the minus strand of JBBBDQ010028375.1, from coordinate 461,374 downwards.
GGAAGGGATGGATTAATACCTTTCCTAAGGGTACCAGTGCTAAAGTGAATGCAGGGTATTCAACTGGAATTTGAACTTCTCTTTCCGAGCCGATATCCACTGCACCACAATGCACAACCGTCACTAAACGCTTACAGCACCTGGTATTCCCAAGCGGTCACCCATCTAAGTACCTACCAGGCTCAACGTTGCTTAACTTCGGTCATTCAGTATGAATTACTTATCTAATTATGAAAATGTAACTTGCTACTTGCTAATTATGCAAAAAGGTTCTGTGGTATTTTTTTTATAATCATATCGCCCCAAGCAAGGCATTCTACAGCCACTGGTGCGCAGAGAGCTACATACGAAAGTTATGAAAAAGAGTGACAGGTTACAAGGTGTGTCTGGAAGTGGGTAAGAGAAGAGTGAAGATACTGAGAGTGGAGTGGATGGAGAAAGGAGCATGAAAGAGGATGCAAGTTAGCGAGATAGGAGATGACTGTTGACATTACATTTGAACTCCTGGAGATTGTAGCTGTCGGAGAAGCAAGTAAACGAAAAAATCCAAAGTAATAACAGAAATTTATGAATAACAATACCGCGTCTGTTCTCTAGTGCACATTGCACGTGATGCATGGCATATTTACTACTTGGTAAGAATTTAGAACTGAAAACGGAAGTGTTTACAGCGTTGTTAAACAAAGCAAATTTTCACTTACGTGATATCTTTACAATTCTTACGGAAAAACTGTTTTTGTTTGGGGATTATTTTAAAATCAACTTCGAACAAATCTCACGCCTTCACTAAATAGGATTCAAGGAATTAAAATTAAAATGAGGCTGAAATATTATAATGCTGTGTATCTTTGGTTAGTTTTTAATGTTGTTCATTTTTATTTCTCTCTTGTTTCTTCTCGTCTTTCAGGTTTTGTTTCGTGTATTTCGTGGTAACATTTGTCTCTGACAAACTCCGGACATGTTGTCCAGGCAGGCGCACTTAAGAATTGTGAATCATCAATTGGTTTTAAGATTTTTCGACAGTTAGGTTTAGTGGCATCATTTAAGAATACAGAAAAGAAATATCGATATTATTGGGAAAATGACTTTATAATTACCACTTAAGCTGCAAAGTTCTTAAAATTGTTCAGAAATTGAATTCAGTCTTTTTCTCTTCTTTTTTTTTTTCTTTTTGTGTGTGTGTGAAGAATTGATTTGCATTATTCGGTTTTAATATTTTGCTGTATTTTTTTATTTGTGCTATTTATAAACTTCTTTATTTTTCTGTGTTTCATTTTACTAAGCTTGAAGACGGGAGGTGGTTTTAAAAAAGGATTTCGTAACAATCTTATTTCCTCAAAAGTTATATGAAAATCCTGATTCTCTCAGCATTAATTTCGAACTCTGATTATTTAATTTTAGAAAGGAAAGAATTATACCAATAACTATGAAGACCACCTTTTTTGTCTCCTTAATAATTTTGTTTCTTTATCGTTTTGTAGTTTACATCTTAAATATGTATTTCCATTTAGTTATATAAAGTCTTTTATTGTGCTTCATCATGGGTCACTCCAGAACATTTCAACTCCAGAATGAGCCCAATTTGCTTCTTCTTTGTCTTCTTCTATGTGCCCTGTCTCTTCAGGACGTAAGCGATAGTGGCTTTCCACGTCTCCCTATCCCTGGTGGCTCTTAGCACGCTTTCTCCTTTTACACCATGCAACACTCGTTCCATCATCCACCTGATTACGTCCTTCAAATATGCTATCCGTTGCTTTCCCCTGTCTCTTTTCCCTCTATCTGGCCTGTTAGTATCAGGTTCTCCAAGTCCTCTTTCCTCATTGCATGTCCCAGGAACTTCACCTGTTTCTTCCTGATGCTCAGTATTAATTTCCTTTTTATTTTCCATCATTTCTAGAACCTCATCATTGCTCACATGCTCGATCCATGATATTCGCAGCATCCTTCTCTTGAACCACATTTCAGTTGCTTCAAGTTTGTCCTTCATCTTTGATATTGTCCAGCATTCATTGTCATATTGAAGAACCGACAACACATAGCAATCCAGTACTCTTCTCCTTATTTCTAGCGAAAATGTCCTGTTTCTTAATACTTTACTCAACTTCTGGAATGCTTCCTTCGCTATGCCAATTCGCCTTCGGATCTCTGTGTCGGACTTCCCGTTTTCTGTTATAACACTTCCCAGGTATTGAAATTTTTGTACCTGCTTGATTATAGGATACCCGACCTGTATTTGGCATATTAAGCTGTCCTTTTTACTGACGACCATGCATTCGGTTTTCTTGCAATTTGTAGTCCTTTCTTTTCACTCTCTTCAGCTACCTTCTCGGCCCTGTTGACGTGGCATCAGAATATGCCAACTGCCCCCCTTCAGAGGGTAAAAATCCCTCAATGGGGCCACCTGTTGGCCGTGGGTGGCGACCCGTGATGCCCTGGGACGGGATCCTGGTGGTTGAGGGCTTTGGAGGACAGGTTAAGTACCTCCACTTCCCAACACACCACCTCGGCCCTTACCGGGGCTACACGGGCGGTCGGAGGGGCCCGATCCGACCAATCGGCTGATACAGGAAATAAACAACATCAACTTTACCAATCTTCCCCAACTAAACTAACCAGAACGAAAACTACGGAAGAATACCTAGAACCTGTAGAAATTAGAAGGCGCTGGCTAAGGGTCAATAATCTCAGGCCCAGACATGGCTGCAGACCCTCCACCCATGCACTGTGTCTTGGTGCAAAGCATTGGATGAGGTGGCAGGTGCTCTGGACCTCTCACTGAGGTGAGTATACCGCCTGTGTAGTCCCTGGTCTGTCAGGGCGATTGGGTTTCCCCCCTGGCAGACCCCAATTGCGGGCTCCGAACTGGTGGGTTGGGAGCACAGACGATGAACTTATACCAAAATGAATATTATGGCTTTCTCTAACCCTTCCAAGATCCTCCAGGAAAACCCCCAAGATGGTCAAAAAAACAAAAAAAATGGAACACTGCTAGTAGAAGTCGACCAAAAGAAACAAGCAGATTCTCTGCTCAAAATGACTTCCTTTCACAACCTAAAAATAAAAGCGTACCCCCATCAAACACTAAACACATATAAAGGAGTAGCTAAGAGCCGGGAACTCTCCCTCTGCACTCCAGATGAAATAAAAACAGGACTAAAATGTCAAGGAGATATAGATTACAAAAGAATCACCACCAGAAAAGAAGGTAACATTATTAACACAAACACATATATCTTGACCTTTAACTCCCACAAGCCCCCAAAAGAGATTAAGATCGGATACAATTTAATTAAAGTTGAAACCTACATCCCAAACCCGCTCAGGTGTTTCAAATGCCAGATGTTTGGACACCATGAGGAGCAGTGTACAAGGAAACCTGTATGCAAGAAATGTGGAATGAGGGATTTGGATCACCTAGAAGATCTATGTAATCGAACCATCACATGTGCAAATTGTGAAAGTGACCATCTAGCATACTCGACAAACTGTTCTTCATGGAAAAAAGAGAAAGAAATACTCGTGGTAAAATATAATAGAAATATACCCTTTTGGGAAGCAAGAAAAATCGTGGAAGTATACTCAAATAAGGTTTCATACTCCAACATCACCCAAAGAACCCCTCCAACTACTGAAACAAAAGATAAATACAAGAATTTCCTTGAAAAACTCATAGAATTAGAACCCAACGATTGGCCCAAATTCATCAACGAATTAAAAATTACCCTTGGTAAATCTGAATCCTTCTTTGCCAATGAAAACCCGAAACCAATTCTTAACAAAACCAAAATGAAAATCAATAACCCACACACAAGGACAAAAACCTCTTACCTAAATCAAATAAGCCAAACAACGAAAAACCCAATAAGAAAACAGAAATTATCCCTAACACAAATTCTCAAAAAAAAAAAACTGAACCAAAATTAACCCCTTATTCGGACAAACCAAAAAAATCCCCAGAAAAAAGAACCAGCAAACAAGACATAGACCAAAATCAAAATCAAGAACGCAAACCAGCTTGAGCCCAAAACGAAACAGATTCGAAGATTTAGAAGCAATGGATATTGAGGAACAAAATCCTCAAACACGCCAAAATCCCAAACAAAAACCCTATCAAAACTGAAACCCACATATGACGAATAAAATTATTCAGTGGAATATTCGAGGTGTAAAAGCAAATTTCAATGAACTCCTAATAATTCTCAAAAACTTTTCTCCAGCAGTTGCTTGTTTGCAGGAAACATTCCTTAAAGAAAACCATATACCTCATGTAAAACATTATACCTCATACATCCATATAAACAAAAATCCTAATAAAGCCACTGGATGTGCATTCATAATCATAAACAATAAGATACCACAAAATCAAATCAAATTAAAAAAACAATTTACAAGCAGTGGCGGTGTCAGCAACCCTATACAAAACAATCACTATATGCTCCATATATATTCCCCCCTGTTACAATATCACAGAACCAGAACTAGACAACATAATCCAACAACTCCCAAGACCATTTATTCTAATGGGAGACTTCAACTATCATAATGAAATTTGGGGAAGCTCTGAAACCAACCCCAAAAGCCAAATCATTGAAAATGTAATCAATCAAAATAGTCTATGCCTATATAATAACAAATCAAACACATACCTTCACCCAGCATCAGGCTCATACACCGCTATTGACCTAACTATAAGCGACCCCATTGTCTTGCTGGACTACAACTGGAGGGTCCTGGGGGATACCTGTGGTAGTGATCACTTCCCTATCATTCTGGAAAACTCAAATCCTCAACTCAGGAAGAAAAAACCATGTTGGAATATTCAAAAAGCTAACTGGGAAAAATTCCAAAAACTATGCTATTTAAAACTAATTGCAGAATCCAATACCAGCAACAAAGATCACCTCCTCTACTTCACCAAAACTCTTTTAGCTATAGCTAAAGAATGCATACCTAAATCTTCCACTTCGATGAAATTCAACAAGCCATGGTTTAATGACCAATGCAAAGAGGCAATAAAAGCGCGACGTGCAGCCTTAAGAAAATTCAACTCCTCCCTTACCAAAGAAAACCTATACTTTTTCAAAAATTGTAGAGCCAAAGCCAGGCAAATTATCAAAGAATTAAAAAAAACAACTTGGAAAAATTATATCTCAAAACTCTGTTACGTTGTAACACAAATAGACATAAATCACATACACAAGGTCATCATTCCAGAAACACCCCCATGGTTGCTGGAACAACCTACAATTCTGATGAACCTAACCAGATACTCTAAAGCAAAAACAAATCCAGCCACCTTTCAAGAAGAATCTCTCTCTATTATAGATAACTTCCCCGATTACGTCCGCATATATACCGATGGATCTAAAACGGAAGACAGAGTAGGATGCCATCCTCAATAACACGGAATTACTAGCATGAATTCCAAGTAAAGCCTCAATTTATAGTGCTGAAATTCTAGCCATCAACTTAGCCCTTGACATTATTTCAACAAATCAACTCAAGAAGTTTATCATCTTCACAGATTCTAAATCTACTCTTACTTCTCTAAGAAACAAAGAATCAACCAACCCACTTATCATCTAACTTCTACATAGATTTAGCCAGCTCTCCAAAAACAAAATCATTAAACTCCACTGGATACCAAGTCATATTGGCAACCATGGCAATGAGAGGGCTGATTCAGCAGCAAAAAATCATTACATCAAAATGTATCTGATGTCAAGATCCCCTACTCCGACTTCAAACCAACAATCCACAAATTTATCAGAACTAAATGGCAAGAAACATGGAATAATAGCCCAAACAATAAGCTCCAAAATATCCAACCTACCGTCGGCGAATGGTATCCAGGCTAACCCAAGATAAGAAAGGAGGAAGTTACACTAACTAAACTAAGAATAGGACATACCCAGATAACCCATTCATACCTACTGAAAAACAAAGAACCCCCGATATGCACTGCATGCCAGGAACCCTTCACAGTGAAAGATTTTTTGATTAACTGCTATGACTTCTACTTCATTCGATCAAAATATTACAGATCAAACAATTTAAAAGATCTATTTAACAATGTTGACCCAAGCAAAATATTCCAATTTCTAAAAGAAATTAGACTATATACGCAAATGTAAATCCCTTCCATACAAAAAAACAAAACACTAACTATTCACCACTGCTCATTACCCTCTTTAAATAAAAAAAAAAATTCCTTAAAAGAAAGGTCGAAAACAACCAACTCTGAAAGCAAAAACACCTTTTGGCCTCAAATGACCCTTTGGAGGTTGATAGGCTGTTAAACACAATCAATCAATCAATCAGCTACCTTCTGTAGGAGGTTTTGTAATTTTCTTTCTGTGTCTTTGCTTCTTCTA
>JBBBDQ010028375.1:370000-450000 GCA_037127315.1 Ascarosepion bandense | reverse complement strand
ATAATTCTAATTTATCAACTCTATCCTTCCAAACATAAACTAAAATGGACTTTTTAATGATAAACCTAATGTAATCAGATGGGTTATCGCCATCACATTGCTGACATTATGGTTGCAAATTCAAGCCCTGACGGAAATTTCTCCATTAGTATGTTGTAATCAAAAAATAATGAAATCAAGTGACCAAAATTCTAATGACAAACATTAACTTCTGGATACAAACAATGCCTTTCCTTGTAAATTTGTTTCCTCGTAAAATTTTGCTGCATATATGTCAGTCACCAACTCGTAGGATGAGTCGCCTGCATTAGAAGGATTTTTTTTTCATTTGTGAATAAACAGGTTTTACTTAAACAAATGCAAGTATCATTCAATAAAAAGTTCGACCACTATCGTCAACATTGTAGAGTCATCAATATCAAATTATATTACAAGCCTAATTCATCTCAGAATTAATCAAAATTCGATGAACGAACTTTATCTTTGTCTCTAGTATTGTCTGTTAAATTATGAATCATTGGCATAAAGTGTGTGTATAATAGACTTATATATATAATGCTTGCCTCATGGATTTTCTTCTTCGGTCAATAATTTAATAATCGCAAGAATTCCATTATATTGTCTCATTTATCTGACACAATTACACGTTGACGTAAATTTTTATTAGACCATAATTGGCTTCTTTTTTCGCGCGCAAATTTGATGATGTGTTCGTTGCGCAAGTATTTTCTGCGCGAATCTGTTTTAATGGAAGTTCAATTCAATATGCGCTCTCCTCGTCACAATGTATAGAAAAATTCGTTATATCTCTTTCTGTGTGCCGGCTGAATGTCTGTTTCTGTCTGAGATATTATTAGAAACAAAGGGTACGTGAGTTTGAGTAGACATACCTGGTGATGTTTTTTTTTATTATTATTTCATATTTAAACAGTGAAATTAATTATTTGTCTATACTTCTGAGATGAGGTAGTATGTACATTATCTAAACTGTTCGAACTGTTGTCTTTATCTTTAATGCTATATTTACGATGTTTCGGCCGATGTAAGCTCTGGTCGTCTTCAGGTGCTAGAAATTTTTAACCAAATTCTCAGGGACACAAAGCAAAGGGGTTATCGGCGTTGTTTAGTTCCAGTGACTTGACACAGATTGGAGAGTCTAGAACACAGACTGAAGAGTCTATATATATATATATATATATATATATATATATATATATAAACTTGGTGAGATCATTAGTATGTGTCCTCATATAAATATATATAAATTGAAATAACTGTCTCCTTCTTCCATTTAGTCACAATAAGATTCCCTCCTACCTATCACTACCTTTCCCTCTTTCCTACCACTACTAACCCAATGGTCAAGCCACATACCTCCCACTATAAAAGAAATTACTAAGATTACACTGACTTAACCCTATAAAAGCCAATATTCACCAACTCCTTCCTTTACTAGACGGGGTTAACAATGCATGGCTTAAATTGACATGTTTAAAATAGCTGAATTTACAGATAATTATATATATATGATCTGTGACACAGCGATGGGGACTGTCAGCGGAAGACTATTACACTCTGACCCCTTCGATTGAGCACTGTCTACCTATCTATCTGCCTGCCGCCGGCTGGCCTGCCTGCGTATCTGCCTGCCGCCGGCTGGCCTGCCTGCGTATCTGCCTGCCGCCGGCTGGCCTGCCTGCGTATCTGCCTGCCGCCGGCTGGCCTGCCTGCGTATCTGCCTGCCGCCGGCTAGGCCTGCCTGCGTATCTGCCTGCCGCCGGCTAGGCCTGCCTGCGTATCTGCCTGCCGCCGGCTGGCCTGCCTGCGTATCTGCCTGCCGCCGGCTGGCCTGCCTGCGTATCTGCCTGCCGCCGGCTAGGCCTGCCTGCGTATCTGCCTGCCGCCGGCTGGCCTGCCTGCGTATCTGCCTGCCGCCGGCTGGCCTGCCTGCGTATCTGCCTGCCGCCGGCTGGCCTGCCTGCGTATCTGCCTGCCGCCGGCTAGGCCTGCCTGCGTATCTGCCTGCCGCCGGCTAGCCTGCCTGCGTATCTGCCTGCCGCCGGCTGGCCTGCCTGCGTATCTGCCTGCCGCCGGCTAGGCCTGCCTGCGTATCTGCCTGCCGCCGGCTGGCCTGCCTGCGTATCTGCCTGCCGCCGGCTAGGCCTGCCTGCGTATCTGCCTGCCGCCGGCTAGGCCTGCCTGCGTATCTGCCTGCCGCCGGCTGGCCTGCCTGCGTATCTGCCTGCCGCCGGCTGGCCTGCGTATCTGCCTGCGTATCTGCCTGCCTGCGTATCTGCCTGCCTGCGTATCTGCCTGCCTGCGTATCTGCCTGCGTATCTGCCTGCCTGCGTATCTGCCTGCGTATCTGCCTGCCTGCGTATCTGCCTGCGCCCCTGTCCTCTCTAAACTGTTTAACTATTTCCTTTCTGCTTCCTGCTTTCCTGCATGCTGGAAGTTCTCAGTCGTTCCTGTATTTAAGAATTGTGGTGAACCCTCGGACCCATCCAACTATCATCCTATCAGTCTTCTACTGATATTCGGGAAAGTATTCGAGGCCATAATCAATACTAAAATAGTCCAACATCTTACTGCCCCAAACTCTTCTCTGACAGGCAATACGGCTTCCGTTTTTCCAGGTCCACGGCCGACTTGCTAACAACCGTAACGGAGTATATGCTCCAGGCCCTTAATGAGTCTGACGAGGCTCGCGCGGTTGCTCTAGACATCTCCAAGGCTTTCGACAGGCTTTGGCACTCTGGCCTCCAATGCAAGCTACGGGGTTACGGTATGACCGGTCGCCTGCTTGACCTTATCCAATCTTTTCTAATTAACCGCAAAATGAAGGTCGTTTGAATGGGCATGCCTCTTCATCCTACAGTAAGAATGCTGGTGTCCCACAGGGCTCTATCCTGGGACCGACGCTCTTCCTTATTTTCATCAACGACCTCCCAGATAAGATCAGTTCCCAAGTAGGCATCTACGCAGACGACACCACAATATACTCCCGCACCAGTAAGAAACCTGTCGTGGTAGACAGACATAATCTCGCTGCTGACATTGAACGAGATCTGTATTCTGTGGTGAATTGGGGCAAGAAGTGCGTCTAAGACCAAGCTGTCAACCATCACAGGCAACCTGTCCTGCCTCCCATAAGCATGGACCAAGCGATTCTCCCTGAGAGCAACACACTACGCCTCCTCGGCCTTACCCTCTCCTCAGACCTCAAATGGAACCACTATATTGAATCCATAGCAAAATCTACTGTTAAGAAGGTTGGGTCACAGTGCCGATCCAGCATATATACAAGTCAACCATCCGTCCGTGCATGGAGTACTGCTGCCATTTATGGTCAGGCGCCCCTGCCGTTCTCCTCAGTGTTCCCGACAGGCTCCAAAGGAGAGTCTGTAATGTGATAGGTACTGATCTGGCGGCTCGAGTGCAGCCACTTCCCCACCGTCGAAATGTGGCCTCCCTTTGTCTGTTCTATAAATACTTCCATGGCTTCTGCTCGGACGAACTTAAGTCACTGGTGCCTCCTCAACAGGTGTTTACTCGTGCAACCAGACTGGCAATTGGGTCCCACCCATTCGCAGTCAGGTTAGTCAAATACAGACGACAATTATACTCCTTCAGCTTCTTCTCTCGCACTTCCCGCCTGTGGAACTCGCTCCCATATTCTTGCTTTCCTGACGGCTACAACCTCCAGAAATTTAAATGCAATGTCAATACTCATCTATTAACCACTGGACTCTAGCTCTCTCCTCACCCCCGTATATCCTTCCCTTTCTCTCCACCTATGTATCTGTCATCGCACCTGCACTCTCGGCTTTCTATTGCTCCTTTTTAACTAGTTTGTACTCCTCACTCTTTTCTAATTAATCTTTTTACAGTTATGTAGCCCCCCCCGCTCATCAGTGGCATTTCTGCCTTGCTCGGGGTGAAATGATTTTAAAAAAAAAAGAATCTGCGTGTCCGCCTGCGTATCTGCGTGCCGATCTACCTACGTGCCTGCCTGCGTATCTACTCGTGGAGAAGATTTATAGGGAAGGTTTTGTATTTTTATTTTCTTGTAGCCGAATGGATTTCATTACAGTAAATTTAAGGTTGTAATTTTGTAGTAAGTATTTATAGCCAGAATAAAAATGTTGTTCGTTTTTTCAGAATGTTAATATTTCAAAACTCTCATAAATATATTTCAGACTAAATGAAAGCCAAAGTAAAATATTGAGGAACATGAATGATGCAATTTAATGTCTAATAAACGAAACTGAATAAAAGTTATGGTTGATTTTTTTTTTTTAATAAGGTAATTATAATTTGTATTATTTTAGTTTGAGAAATTGATTCATGTAGGCTGTACTTTGAATAATATAATGACTTTGAATTTAACCATTTACTTGCAATTTTTCATAGTCATGTATATTGGCTTAGAAGAGAAGTATTTATATATTTTAAGAAAGGAGGTATTTGGAAAATCTCTGGTGCTGATTTATATTTCTGTAAGATTCGATAGTGGCACTTTCAATGATTTTCTAAGTCACTTCTATAATTTATAAATTCTTGTAGCATAATAAAATACTTAAATTTTCCTTTGTAAAGTGCGTAAGGAGACGAAACTTGTCGGTAATGAAAGTTGTCTTTTATTCACACGCGCGCGCACACACACATACATATATATATATATATATATATTAATTGTATCACCCCGAGTAAGGCGGTAACGCCACTGATGTGCAGGGGGCTACGTAATAGTGAAAAGATCGGAAAAAAGAAAGCCGGAAACCACATCCTAAACAGGGAACAAGGGATGAGCCTCTTAACCTGTTCAATAAAAGCCATTATAATGCAGTGGGTTACTGGAGATATATATATATATATATATATATATATATATATAAACCGAGAATGGTATTAGAACAGATGGTAAGAAAACAGAAAAGTGAATGAGAAAACCATTAATTTCTTTTAGATTAAAATTGAGTGGAAACAAGATGCCGGAAGGGAGTTCTCCAGGGAAGAATACAAACTGTTAGCATAGAACATACGATTACATCAAATCTTTCAACTGTAAAATGATGACTTTGCCGCCAATCTAGTAACATTATATATATATATATATATATATATATATAATATGTGTGTGTGTGTGTTTATATAAGAGTGTGTTTGCATAAAAGTGCGAACAATAGGCATACCAAAATGTTAAAGTCTAATATGATGTACTTATTTTAAATTAGGGGTATTTTTCGATACAATGAACCCCTTTATCAATGCATTTAATGCAGTAGTAGATGTAATCCCATCGTCTAACCATGGAGTTGCGCCTACACTGGAGGTTAACAAGGTTAATCTGTCTGATCATTAATTAGTAGCGTCTTCGTTCCTCACGTGGTGCTCTTTTTAAACATCGAACTGAAATAACAGGAATAAACATTTGAAATAGAAAACTGGTATTCTCATCTCTCTCTTGTTCTTTCTCCGACACCCCCTGTAACCGATTCGTTTTTCTCTTCGCTTTCCTTCTGCTTAAACTTTCACTCTTCTCTTATGTAGCCCTCTGCGCACCAGTGGCGGTACCGCCTTGCTTGGGGTGAAACGATTAAATAAAACAGATCAACCAATCATCGTTTGATAATATATCAGAAAAAATTTAAATAAACACATCTTCATATATTTAGCGGGATACAAAGTTATTGATACAAACTTTAATACTTTTGCCAGCCAAGTTAGATCTTTATTCGACATTTTTTCTATCTAATGTTAACGTGTTATATTTAAGTTTGTATCTGTATTTCATATCTTTCTCTTGTGACAAACTAAAATAAATTTTTGGCTAATAAAAGTTCATAGAAGTAAGAAATGTTTATTCAGTTTAATATTTTGAAAAGGGTATTCAATTTATGGTGAACTGTGTTAAGAAATAGCTCATGAATTCTAATACTTCCGAAACGAAGCTGCTATATTTTCAACCCCCTCAGCAGCATGAATCAGGTAGTCTCTCAGAAAGCAATAAACTGCGCCTCTCCGGCCTCCATCTCTCAGCCGAACTCAAGTGGAACAATTACATTGAATCAATAGCTAAATCTACTGCTACGATGGTTGGGTCACTGTGTTGGACCAGGCAGTTTTTCTCGTCAGAATCCATTTTGCACATACACAAATATGCCCTCTGTCCGTGCATTGAATACTGCGGTCATATCTAGTTGGGTGTCCCTGCTGTTCATCTCGAAGTTCTCTATAGAATTCAGAAGAGAATCTGTGATGTAATCTATCTAGATTTGTCCTCTCGACAGTCATTTTATAACCAACGGGATGCGTCTTCTCCCTGTCTTTTCTACAAATATTTTGATGGTTTCTGCTTCTACAAGCTAGCTCCCTAGTGACCACTCTACGCAAATTTACTCAAGTTACTAGACTGGCAAATAGATTCAACCATTTTATAGTCAAATGTAGGCGTTATTTCTACTCTATTAGCTTCTTTTCACGCACTTACCACCTGTGGAACTCCCTTCCGTATATTTGCTTCCCTGATAGCCATAATCTCCGAGACTTTAAGTGCAGCCTCAACTGACATCACTTTTCTCCTTGACTCTCGTCTTTTATTTATCCTATCCCCCGATACCCGATGAATCTTGTTCTTTTTCGCTCTAGTCTCGCGTAATTCTCTGACGTTAATATTCCCATCCTTATCTTATCCATGCTCCGACACGCCCCGTAACTTGATTTTCTTTCTTTCCGCTCTCATCTTATGTAGCTCCTTGCCCACCAGTGGCAGTACTGTCTTGTTTTAGCTTAATTTAGCGAAATATTTTATGAGTGGGTATATAATGGAGACAAGTATTTGCCTAGACGACTGTTTTATTTTATTTTATTTTTTTTAAACTGTACTACCAGCGAAAATTTTCCGTGGGTTTATAAAAAAAAATAAAAGTGCTCTTCGGGAGAGTACGAACTTGCACCCTCTGTAGAAGATCCACTGTATAATCCAGAAAAGACTTCACGGCAAAGTCAGGTTCAGTTAGATCTGATTATGAAAGAAATCACATCTTCTTAACTCTTGATGCCCATTTCTGATTTTTTTCATATCCAACTCTAATTAATTAATGTTTTTTTTGTCCTTTTTTTAACATCTGTATTGGTTATTTAATATCGTAATTCACATTTTTTACACAACTTTATGGCTTCAAATAAATATCTTTTGAATGGCATGTTATGCCTTCAAATGTAGATTAAATGTATTGTTGATTGTTTTTTGTTGACTGTATGTTTTTTTCTTCTTTTTTTCTTTAGTGTTTCATTGTCATTTTGTTCTGAAATTATCTGTCTATATCTGGGATTCTAACACGTTTTACCACCCCGGGTTAGGGTGGACCTGGGAACAATAGCAATTAAGTGATGGGTCTACGCTCCTCAAAATCTCTGATCTCTCAATCAGAAGTCTTGCTACTGGACGTAGTTTATCATCATACCCAGGACGAGCGTGCTTCAATAAACTTTTTTTTTCTTTTCATAGTTTTATTTCTTTTTTGTTGTTTTTTTTAACAGTGTATTTTTGTCTACATATCTGAATTTCCTAAGAATTATAAGCAACAAAATATATCGTAGCGGTATGACCTTTCCATAATTCATTTGACACACGTGTCTACACATTGGTTATTATTGCATGGCGCTTACTCTTTTATTATTAAGCACACGTGCTTAAATTTACTGACTCGACGAAGGATACACACTAGAACGAATTCAGACCTTTGGCAAAGTTTTAGAAATGCTCTCCCACTCTCTCTCAAGCTTGAAATCACAGAATTTCTGATGTCGCTTTCTTGCTGAATATAGGCGATCTTGGCTTTCCACAATATTCTATATTGTGACCGTTAGCAGTTTTTCTTACTTTTCCAAAAGTTACCGTACCACCATCCATCCATTTATCCACACCAACTCGTCAGTGAAATGTCACGATGCTCACAATAAACCCCGTGAGGGTTAAGTTCTCTAAGCCTTCCTTCTTCATTATGTATCCAATGATTTCGTGTTGTCTTTTTTTTCTGGGGCAATGTGTTCTTTCTGCTTAGGAATTCCTTGTTGCCTACTCTCTACTTTCATGGAATTTTCAATAACCTTCTGCAAATCTACATTTCCGCTGCCTCTAGATTTTCCTCATCCGTAGATTGTCCAACATTCAATGCCATATAAGAGAATGAGTAACATATAGCAACCCAATACTATTTTTCTTTGTTTATAACGATTTTTCTTTCCTTTACCCAGCACCTTACTTAGCCCTTGGAATGCCCCTCTCAAAAGTTCAATGCTTGATTCGGATTTGTGCTGCATTGTTTTTTTATCTTTTGTTAAAATACTTTGCATATATTTCAATTTCTGCACCTGCTTCATGTTAATATCTCCAACACACCTTTTGGGATTTTTCTTCTTGCTGATGACCATGCTTTCTCTCTTCTTGGAGTAGATTGTTAGTCATTTTTCCCTAGCTACGAATTTGCACGCGATACTAGATTAGCAACTAGGTCCCACCCTTTTACAGTGAAACCGATAAAATGTAACCGCGATTCCTACACCAACAGCTTCTTTTCTCGCACTTTCTGCCTGTGAAATTCCTTTCCACATATTTACTTCTTCGACAGCTACCGTCTTTAGGAGTTTAAATGTAAGGTCAATAGACACCTCCTAACACACTAACTCGCATCCATTCTCTTAAACTCTTCCCATCTACCCAACCCTCATCCTCGGTATCCTTACCCGTCTATCACCTCCCTTCTGATATTTCCGATATCTAACCACTCTTTCTCATCATTTTCCCCTATGTAATCCCCTGCGCAATAGTGGAAGTGGAATGCCTTGCTTGGGGTGAAATGATTTAAAAAATGTCTCGGTTTCTTCTATTATTCTGTCTAGGCCATCTTTTAATTTTCTTTCTGAGCCGCTCAAGGCAGTGTCATATGCGCATAAGATCATGCAGGCCGATAATAAATCTTGTTTGGGTCTCCAATTCTTTTAGGATGACGTCGCTGTAAAGACTGAAAAAATCTAGGAAGAATATACATCTTTGACTCATTCATTTGTATATTTCTACATCTACTCAAGTCATTTTATATCTTTATGCAACTGTAGTACTTGTATGTGCCATCACTTTATAGGTCGTTGGTGATCATTGCTCTGCATAATTTTCTATCCTTTCTAGCTCTTACTAAATGATAACATTTTGTTATTCCCCTAGAACTTTTTCCTGTCATCCATTTACACAAGCTTGTTAAGTATGTTAATTTTCCTGTGAGTGTCAGGTTTTCCACACTTCTCTTCTCATGATGTCCCATATCACTGCCTCTTTCTGATGTTATGTGTGTGATTTTTTTTTTTTTTGTCAGCACTAGCAACTGTTAAATCTTCCCCCAACTCAACTCAAACCGTCCTTCTGTCGATGGTTAACACATTTGTCGAATATTTTTTTCTATTAATTTCAATCGACATGAAAAACCTGACTTTAATGTACTTATGTCAGGCTAAGATAAGATTTATAAATAGCATCGAGTGATATGGAATATTTTGATAAAGAGTTAATATTTTATTAAAGGGTTTCAAAACTATTATGAAAAATTTTAGATAATCCTATCTTTGTCTAGACTATGACAGCATAGCTGATTATGTCCGAAGCTGCCACGACTCTGTGTATGTGAACAATACAAATTTAAATATAATCAGCTTAATTACATATTTATAACCTCTAATTATTAAGAATATGACAATATAAACTAAAAAGTAAAGTATAAACAATGCATTCATTAAGCTATTTTAATAATACATACTTAGAAATATTTTTGTCAAAACCCGCTTCTTTTTTTTCTCTATAAATCGTATGACTCAATGAATTAATTATGCATAACAAAGCTTCTATGTAAACAATACAATAAAAAAATCAAAACATGAAATCAAAGTAGTGACTATTTTTTTATTTAAACTTTTATTCAAATAAGAGAAATCTGGAGATGTGGTGCAATTCCGTGGAAACCAGATTTATCTTAAGATTTTCCTTGTATTTAGACAAAGTTCCCAACGATTACCATTGTAAGCGCATTTTGTTCTTGTCCTAGATTTATACTGTGGCCAGAACTGTAAGGCTTTTTTTAATTTTTAATATGGAGTTGTATTCAGGAGATTAACGTACGCATCAGAAGTGTGTGCCTCTGTTCAATGGTTTATCAGTGTCTGTGCTATGTGCACATATTGTGGTAAAATAAGGAACCTTACAGTCGAAGAAAAATATTTAAAATAATTCTGAAAATGACTTTTTCACAAAGCCTGAGGAAAAAGATGGGTGTGTCTATATGTACGTACGTATACACACTTAATATGTAACATTAGCTATTTTCCTATAAGAAAATAGTTGATATTGACCGAGCTGCCATTGCGGTTATTTGAAATTTTAATTTTCAAACAGCTTTGTTTGAGTCCAGTAGATGTTATCGCTCTTTCCAGTAGTGATGAAGTTTTCATTCATAAGATTTTATATGACGTAGTGTGGTGTATTAAGTTTTGTCATTAAAGCTGTATCGAAAACCGTTTCGTTTTTTATCGAACCTTACTCAAAACCTTAGTTCATGTATGAATATGAAGACTCGCTTCACGACATATGTTCGTGTCAGTGTGATAACGTTACCAGTATTAATCGTCTGTATATTTTGTTTCATCTTAAATATTGTTGCATACAACGTAGAATTTTTGGTGCCTTTTTTTCATTTGGATATATCAGCGCTGAAAATGTTTGCAATCTCCTGGATGTAGAAATTTGAGTTTTTTATGCATTTAATTAGCCATTCGAATTCCAGTTAATATTCATCGCATTCACTTACGCGCAAATACCCTTGGGAAAAGTATTAATCCGTCTCTTCCTTCCAGTTATGGGTCAAATAATAGGACAGATTGGGTTCCATATCCTTGGCTGGCAAGTAGTCTACCGCAGAAAGCGATGGCAACCTACTGCGGGATAATCTTCTGCCCAGTTAGTCATGTCTCTTTTGAGACATGATCGCCCAAGCGTGTTTCACGTATGGCACTTAACTGACTGAATTAGCCATATGTTATTTATTTAAATCTTAAATGTATCTGAGATTGAAGAATATTTTTTAATTAATATTATATTTTATTAACAATTTTTCTTTGAGAATAACAATGTTTATGCATAATATACCTACAATTTAACATACGCTCAGATACCTTTAAGAGAGATATGAAACCGGCACTTTTCTCTAAGCATAAGTGAAACCACTTCTGCTTTGGCTTTCCAATTTCTCATTGAGTCCCAATCCAGTCTACCATGCGGGCGTGGACGCTTCGACATAATAGTTATGCTTATCTCGCTAGGTTGATTTTTTTTTTTTTTTGTGAATAAATATTGCACTAACAATTTTTCCTTTTACAATAACCATGCGTTCTCTATATACATGTTCTACTATTTAACACATAAATATATCTAAAAATACATCTCCTTCACGAATTCACAATAACTATCTGCATTATTGTAGGCCTAATAATTTTGCTGCATACAATACTAGCCAAAACCATTAGTCCACCTATTCACTACCGTCTTATAAATTGTATTTACATAAACGATTCAATCTATTGTCCAGTGATGAGATGCACTTAATGAAATTCTGCACAGACAACGGAAAATATTAAGACACCCGTTTGCCTTTGATTTAAAAAAAGAAGTTACGCTTTTTGTAATGTTTGATTCAGTATGGTAATTGGACTGCTTTGTTAGCTTTAGTCAATATTGACAATTCTCTTTAACTTTTCTCTGGCTCCGTTCATAACACCATTTTCTGCAAATATGTTTGACCCGTTTCGTCTGTGCTAATGGAATAATGATTACGGCCACAGAATGCTAACTCATTCTGTGCCTGTAACCAGTCCTCCATCTGCACCCCAAAATGTGTCCATATGGTAAAAAACATTATTTTAAACTCTTCATTCATGGAAATAAATATGCGTTGTGGTGCAGTGGATATTGACTAGGAATGAGAAATCGGAGAGCAGAGTTCGAATTTCAGGCGAATTCGTTGCATTCACTAACGCGCCTTGAGAAAGGTATGAATTCACCGTTCATCCCTCCAGCTATGGATTAAATAGCAGGAAAGATAGTGTTCTATAGCCTAGGCTGGCAATCAGTCTACCACAAAAATTAATGGTAACCTATTTTGGAAAAAATCTTCTGCCTAGTCAGTCATGTTTCTTTTGAGATAGTAATTAACTGACTGATTCATGCAAAATATTTTTTTAAAGTGGAATTTACTTAGTTTTTCGCTAAAGCAACCAGTAATCGAATTGCTTTCAACTTTTCTAGAAAACTAAGGGCCAATCATATTTATCAGAGAATAGAAAACAAAGATATTTATGATGCAATGAAAATTCTCACGAAGAAAAATTTACATTCGAAATGGTAGAAAAATAAAAAATACTGATAAAAGAAAGGCTAACAAAAGTTACAGAAACTGTACTAAGATAGTGTGATAATTATTTGTTTTCTGGCCTTTATCTGTTAAATTTATTTATGGTATAAACCTCATAGGTTATTGTTGAAATAATAAAACTTAACGCTATAATTCAAAATCAGATGTTATAATTTTTATGAACATATAAAAATTAAAGTTATATATGAATGAGTCACAGACAAGATTTGAATGAATGCTCAGTGTCGTGTCTCCAGTGTCTATCAGTTTCAGAACAAGAAGTTTTCTTATTTTTTGAAAATAGGTTAGATCTCGGCGCGTAAAAGTTCACCACGAACGAATTTTACAGATAAGAAAAGCATTTTCAAGTAGCAATTTAGAACATACTAATTTTCATCAACTAAAGAATTCTTCGGAAGCCTGTTTGAGAAAAACGACAAAATAATTTTTAAGTGTTTCCATAAAATAGAAAACTCTTACAGCTCTCCGTGCATAAGACTTTTCAGTTAAAACTGCTTGAACCCGGTTCTAACAAATTCCTTTTTAGATAAACACCACACCTCTGTTGCATCACTTGTTTCTTCAAAGAACAAATCACGTTAAGAGTTTTTTTTTCACGTTAGCATTTATTGCCTTTTTGTTCTTCAACACACATTATACAAAAAGAACTTTTTCCTCTGCCAAAAAAAATTACAAAATTCCAACACTTCAAAACAGTTTTCTACACTTTGTAATATATGTTTAAATTCTTACATAAAATTATTTGTTAAACAAGACGTGTGTTTTAAATTGACTCGTCTTCTGCTAATTTTTACACCCATCACCTGATTTATCTCTTCATCTCTCGTCCAACTATTCGTAATGAACAGCCATCTATTCATCAACAACAAAAACGCCGTTTACTTATACAAGCAGGTATACATACCACTATATTCAGTATTTTTGTCTTTTGTAGCTCAAGCTCTCGTTCTATACTGACAGCGATTTTAGTATATCGTTTGGAAAACAATTGTTTTCCGAGTACAATTATAATGTATATTGCAAATAATTTAGTTTGGAATTGTTTGGAAACAATCAGTAAGGAGCCAAATATCTTCATCCTCGACAAATAAGAACGTTGAATGTCTGCAATTAAATAACGGATAGCGAGAGTGAATTGAATTGAACATATTGATATATAAAATATTCAATATTAGTCATGTTAAAGATAAACTGACTCCGATCTCTTCTTCTTAGGCATTATTGATGAAATCGTTTGAGAGCTGATTTCGAATGACAGTCGACAAACGGAGCCGATAAGTCCACTCTGATCATTGTAAAGACGACAGTTATAAGAGTGAAAAGTATCTCCGATGTATCTCACAACTTCCCAACTGGGTTTAACTGTAAGTATATTATATCTATGAAAATATGTCGAAGTTTGTATATTGGGATAAATACAATTAAAAAGTAATCGATATGGGTTGTTCTGCTCAAAGTACGTTAGAGGTCAGTAACGAGTTAGCATTAGCTTTCGTCCCAAATAAAGCCATTTCAAACAAAATTAGCTGGCATGGTAAATTACTCACGAAGTTTTTAAATCGCCTACACTGATTATTCGAGGTTATCAAAGTCATGCCTTTTCAAGATAAAGAAAAAGCAATCTCCGTGAAAAGGAAGCGACATGTTGAATTTGAAAGTAAGTACATAAATATGGTAGCGTATATTATAACATATGAGAATTTCTACATGAATACGCTTGGCGCCCATATTCACGTCAGAATATCAGGAAACCTAGCTACAGGAGTTGACGAGAGATAAATGCCAACCGCTTCATCCACTGTGCTTGGCGTTTCCGAAAGAAGACCGGCTGTAATGTTATGTGCATGCGTGTGAGAACTTTGTTAGAGATGGATAAACAAACGCTCCATAGAAGAGGGGTCACTCTCGCAAACATCTCAGTCGGAGAATGTAAGGCCCATAGATCAGAGAAGCACGTCAGGCTCGCATTCCAAACTCCCAGACTAACTGACAAATTATTGCGGGGAATAAAATAAGCTCTGTAGCTTCATGAGTGTCATTCATCTTAGGTTTTTATTTTTAAGTTCTAAATATTTTCGTATTAAACTTTTATTTTATCTAAAAATTTATAAATGTGTATATTGACCCTAAAATCTCACAACTGGTATGAAGTGGAGTGATTATATTGAAAATTGCTAGATCTGCTGCAAGGGAACTTGGTTCCTTTTGGTGTAGTAAAATTTTTCTTGTCAGATTACATTTTGTACATTTATAAATTTACCATTCGTACGTTTAATGAACATTGAAGTCATATCTGATTTTTACTTCTACTATATATCGCGAGATTTTTGACAAATTTCAAAGCACAGTCCATAATATAATCGATCCTTATCTGGCATTTGACTCCTCAGGGCCGTGACGTGACTTCCTTCTGTATTATCTACAAATATTCTAATGACAGTTCTTCTGCTGAGCTTCCTCTGTGGTGTCTTGATGCATATATTAATTGTGCAACCAAACAGTTAAGTAGATCTCACTGTTGAACTAATCACATGTAACCGTATGTTCTTTTGTAATACTTTTTCTCATAGTTTTTACCTGTAGAACTCTCTTCGAGTTTCTACCTTCTCCTTCTGCTACAATCTTGAAAAATTTAAATGCAGCATCAATTACCGTCTTCTGTCTTCGTAAATCTTGTTCTTTTATTATTCTTTCTCCTAAATTCTTCCCACTCTTTCATTCTCAGTAACTCGTTGCGCTTTAGTGATATTATCGCTTGGCTTGGAGGGAAATTTTTTTTTTTTTTAATCATTTCCCACCGAGCAAGGCGGAAACGCCACTGATGTGCAGGGGATTACATTAATGTAAAAAGATTAATTAGAAAAGAGTGAGGAGTACAAGCTAGTTAGAAAGGAACAATAGAAAGCTGAGAAAGAAGGTGCGATGACAGATACAGAGGAGGAGAGAAAGGGAAGGTTATACAGGGGAGGGGAGAGAGCTAGAGGCCAGTGGTTAGTAGATGAGTATTAACTTTGCATTTAAATTTCTGGAGGTCGTAGCCGTCAGGAAAGCAAGAATACGGGAGTGAGTTCCACAGGCGGGAAGTGCGAGAGAGGAAGCTGCAGGAGTAAAATTGTCGTCTGCATTTGGCTAACCTGACTGTGAATGGGTGGGACCCAGTTGCCAGTCTGGTTGCACGAGCAAACACATGAGGCATCAGTGACTTAAGCTCATCCGAGCAGAAGCCATGAAAATATTTCTAGAAGAGACAGAGGGAGGCCACATTTCGACGATGGGAAAGTGGCTGCAGTCGAGTCGCCAGATCAGTACCTATCACATTACAGACTCTCCTTTGGAGCTTGTCAAGAACACTGAGGAGAACGGCAGGGGTACCTGACCATAAATGGCAGCAGTACTCCATGCACGGACGGATGGTTGACTTGTATATATGCAGGATGGATTCAGGTGGAAAAAACATCCTGGATCGACATAGTGACCCAACCTTCTTAGCAGTAGATTTTGCTAAATAACTTAAAAGTTATTCATGTAGACTTTCTAGAACTTAAATTAGAATCCTTCATGATATATCTACATTTCGTTTATGTCGCAGAGATTTTCAAAAGTTGTATAATTAAACTAGCCTAACCGAACAGTTCTAAGAAAAATACCGGAAAACTAGTAGGCAAAATAGAAAAGGGAAGAGACAGATTAATACCTTTCCCAAAAGTATTTGTGCGTAAGTGAATGCAAGGAATTCAACTGGAATTCGAACTCTGCAAACCGAGTTGTCGTTCCGAGGCGATATCCACTGCACTACAACAATCTAACACATCCTTAACCCTCTAGGGCCATTCGTATCATATTTGATACAGTATTTCACTATAAGGAAACATTTGGTATTTCACTCTAAGGAAACATTTGGTATTTCACTCTAAGGAAACATTTGGTATTTCACTCTAAGGAAACATTTGGTATTTCACTCTAAGGAAACATTTGGTATTTCACTCTAAGGAAACATTTGGTATTTCACTCTAAGGAAACATTTGGTATTTCACTATAAGGAAACATTTGGTATTTCACTATAAGGAAACATTTGGTATTTCACTATAAGGAAACATTTGGTATTTCACTATAAGGAAACATTTGGTATTTCACTATAAGGAAACATTTGGTATTCATTGACTGAGCAGTCAGTACTGCTTTAATTTGAAATTTATAAAATATTTCTCTTAAAAAATTTTTCAGGAAAATATTTCTTTCAAGGCTTTTTTCATACTGTATCAAATATGCTACGAATGGCCCTAGAGGGTTAAGTTAAGTCATTTTTTTTTTTTTTTTTTTTTTGCACTCTAAAAAACTTTTAAGCAAACTTAATTTATCTTCAGGTATTGATTCTTTCGGTATACCCTTTAATGTACAATAAGATATAATTTCTTCATCATCTTAATCTTCTCTAAGTACATCAAGATATGATTTCTTTCTGAAGAATATTGATTCTTTTGCATAAACTTTAGTACAATCTTTCATCTTGACGTCATAACAAAAATGACCCGACTGAATACCCTCAAAATTTGGGAGTTTTATTTTTTTTTAAATATCTTTAGACCGTGGAAACTTATATGGATCAACTATCTTGATAGTACATTTTAAATCCGAGACAAATTACTTCATTATCCTTTTCCTCATGGATAATATTTTCGCACTAATATGTGGAGTATTAAAACAGATAATCTGGTTTCTATTTTCTATGGAAATCACTTATAAAACTATATTTTTATCCTTATTTTTTCCCTTTGTTTCTTTGGACAGATATAGATATCCGATGTTACCGGTCTCATATAATTTCTATAAGCGCTATTCTTAATTAATTTAGCGACCAACTTAATATCATTACCTTTCCTACACTTATGTTCTTTCATAATTTTTTTAACTTCATCTCGATTAATTTCTTCGATAGTAAATTTGCAAACTTTCACGTCATAGAAACAATTGTTCTTTCTCATTATTCTCCAATCAAGTTATTCATTTATTACTTTGGTTATACGAGGATTACGTCCTTCATGAAAATATGCCTTCATGATTTTTACTTCTGCGTCATGGTACTTTTCGAAATCTTCTAAACCGAATTTATCAACATCCCAACAAGTTTATTGCAAAATTTTCTTATGCCTTCCTCAGTTTTTTATTCTGAATATAGAAGGAATGTTCGTTCTTTTCAAACTCTCTTAACTTCAACCTCGGGGAAGTAACCATCGCATTTTTCAAGATCAACATTTCCATCCCATATTTTTGTAGCTCTTTTAAGAATCCACCCATTCTATACGTTGCACTCGGATATAAACTTACATCATCAAAATCCATAATGTTATCTTTTACATGTTTTTTTTTTCTGTACATTATTACTCGTCCACTAACAACACATCTTTGAATAAGTTCACTACCGATGCCAGTTATCAAGTACACACCTTCATATCAACATTTCTTCAAGCAATTATGACTAAAACAGCTTATGCTTATTTCATTCATTCGTAAAGATTCCAGATCCATTCTTTAAATTTTTCAAAACCAGCTTGTAAAAACACACAATCTTTGAAACGACATATTTTCGCATATTTTCTTATCCTAAATGAATCATTCTATAGAATCATATTCTCTCAGATTCTTTTCAAAACCTTTTGAGTTTCACATCATCTATTCGATTATGACTGTTCCAATTTTGCTTTGAGTAATAATCATATGGATAAAGTTCTTTCTTAAAAAGATTAAAAGCACTCGGGAAATCCTTAAGTTTCATAGGTAGGAAAGTTAATGAATCTTTTACAAGAATGTTGTTTTAGCGTATCTAGCCTGTACCAGCATAAGTCTGTTTTTCGTAAATAAACAACTCCTAACAGGATGAAAATAATTCTTAATAAATTTAAAATCATAAGCTGTGTTATAAGTTAACAGTTTGTTCTAGGTTTTATTTTAAGAAAATGTAACATAATTTTTCTACAGTGTATTGTTTAAATGAAAAAAATAAATAATATGACCCATTTCAGACCCACCATATGTCATTTTCATCGATTTATCATTAAGTATGAGGGGAAAAAGTTGTATTGTAATATAACAATCTGGCCCCACCCGAGGAAGGCTGATGCAAGCGAGGGTGTTTCCGGTCGTTGAAAGGAACGGATGTCGTTTGACCTTATTTCCAGCAGCAGCGGAAATAACTACAGAGGCAAACAGAACAGGTGTCTCTGAGAATTACGTGGGCGTGCGTGGGCGAGGCAAAACCGGAAGAAAAAGTCCCGGTTCTGGAAGATTATAAAAAGACCTCGGCACACGGATTCGCCAGTAGAGAAGCAACAGAGATCGGCCGGTGAAGAGAGACACAACAGATAAGATTACACTCCCGTCAACCCATTAGAAGCGCGCTCTCTCAATTCTCTGTTCCCTATTCTACACGGTTCATCGTCATTAATAAAAATATAACTTTATATTTTTATATATATGCGTGTTTGTTGTTTGTCGATATATAACAGTATTAAGAATTAATTCACTACTCGAGGGATTGAACTTGCTATGTTTTCTACGCATATCGAAGATGAAGGAAATAAACTAGCGAAATCGGCTGGACAAATAGTAGTGTTTGTAAAACACTAATCACACCCATAATACCTTTCTTGAAATGTCGCTACTTCATGATAAAAAGTGACAATTTGATTTTCGATAAAATTATATCTATAGTTGCTGGATACCTCTGAGCGTTAAGGGTAACATAAGCTGTTTCTAGGGCTATATTATCGAAAGTAGCGCTATTACGAGTTGGGTCTCGAATTCTATTAACTTGAAATCCTACAATTAACCATCTAGGTCTCCCTGCTGGTACTATGCTGAGATTCCATGTAAAATTGTCTTTGGAGTAGGTTAAAGGACGTCAGTATGTCAACTACAAATCAGAGAAACTAAACTAAAACAAGTAACATATTCAAATACATTGGAAGTGGTTTGACAGAGGATGAAAAGTACGACACGAAGATCAAAGGACGCATTTCATAAGCTAACCAGAATATTGAAATACAGGAAAATCTCATTAGAAACAAAGAAGATAGTGCTGGATTGCTATTTGATATCTGTTCTTCTGTATGGAAGTGAATACGGGATGATCTCGTCAACGATGAAGGAGAGTCCTGAGGCAGCAGAAATGTGGTTTTACAGGAGGATGTTGTCGATACCATGGACGGAGCAAGTGTGCAACGATAAGATGTTAGAAAGGATGCGAACGAGAAGAAAACTTATATTAAATATCAGGAGGAGACAAATAAAGTTCTGGGACACGTAATGTGGAAGGAAGGCCGGGACAACTTAACACACACAGATTGGATAAACGGATGGAGAGAGGGGGAAAGCAACGCGAGACGTACTTGTTAGTTTTCAGATAATGTTTGGCGGAGCGGGGCTTAGAAGAGATACCAAGAAAAACATATTGAGAGCTTCAAGGGACAGAACTAAATGGAAGTCCATGATCGCGTACGTCCTGAAGGAACACGGCACATGAAGCATTTTACAGTTTCTTACTCTAAAGTTCATTTTTCAGTATTTTTTCGAGATTACGGCTTTGAGAAAGTGAATGTTTTTCTTCATTTTTAAGTAGAATATGAGGCATAACCCAACTAACACGTGTTATTTTTATACTAGCTGTTTAAGCTTCTCCAGAGAAGTTAACTATACCACCTTGTTCTGTATCAAATGTTTATTAGTGTTTTACACCGAATATGTTCTCGATATAATGAGAAACTATGGTCTAACGTAACAGCAAACTGAAATTTAGTAGGTGCATAAATTTATAATTTACTAAATCCTTGTGACGTCTCATCAAATTTTGATTCGGGTTGCCAACATAAATTAAGTCCTCGAGTTTTGTTAAAATCATCAGTATACTTAAGCATCGCCATGATAATAGTAGCTTGTCCAGGATAATAAACCGTTATTAACCCATTTGGACTCAGTGTACTCAGGTTTTAGACAATTAAATTCAATTACAAATCACAAGGATTTATCTTCCAACTAGGCAATATTTGGAAGGTAATTTTATTGATAAATCAATGTCCTCAATACCTATATGTAATAACGGTTTTATATAATGATTTATACCCATTATCTTTCTACAGTTTTTTATGATGTCCTCAAATTGAGGACACTGGGTTAAATTGGATGGAAGAGCCCTTAGTGTTAACGTAGTGCTTATAGCCAAATGCGTTAATCATATTATATGTAAGATTATTTTATTTTAAATACATTTAAAAGTAAAATTAAAAATACATGATTAAACACTGGTATTAGACACTTACATGATTTTTCACTCGCTTATTTGACAACTTGATAATTTTGCCTAGAACCTGGTTATTCTTCTTGCTGCATGTTTTTTTTTTTTTTTTTTACAAGTTTTGTGCAAGTTTACTTAACAACAAGAATGACGTTTCAAATACTGACAGATTTGGGATACGAGGGTTTACCACATCCTTCATATTCTTCTGATCTTTTTCCCACTGATTATTATTTTTCTAAGCATTTAAGCACATTTTCAAACGGCAAAACTTTTAGCTCCAAACCAGAGGTGGAATCAGTTTTCGTTGCATCACAGCTAATAACATTTTTATTTACCAACGAGGAATAAATAATCTCGTCGATCGATGGTGAAGGTGCATAGATGCTCAAGGCTTGTATTTTGACTAATTTCAACATTTCCACAATTAATTTTTCAAAAATAAAATTATGTTTCTGAAATCTATTATTATTTTTGCAACAACATAGTAACTTAATCTTCGACTTATAAACTTTAATTATAAAACACTACGCCTCCTTGGTCTCACACTTTCAGCGGACCTCAAATGGAATGACTATATCGAATCCATTGCTAAATCCGCTGCTATGAAAGTCGGTTCTCTGTGTAGGGCCCGGAAGTTTTTTCCGTCTGAATCTATCCTGCACATATATAAATCTACCATCCGCTCGTGCATTGAATACTGCTGCCATATCTGGTCGGGTGCCCCTGCTATTCTCCTCGGGCTTCTCGATTAGGTTCAGAGGAGTGTCTGTAATGTGATAGATACCGACTTGTCAGACCGCTTGCAGTCTCTCTCCCACCGGCCCGACGTGGCTTCCCTGTGTCGCTTCTATAAATACTTTCACGGATTCTGCTCCGATGAACTTAGATCACTGGTGCCTCCTAAATACGAATTTGCACGAGATACTAGATTAGCAACTAGATCCCACACTTTTACACATGAAACCGATAAAATGCAACCGCAATTTCTACTCCAACAGTTTCTTTCCTCGCACTTCCCGACTGTGGAATTCCCTCCCACACGATTGCTTCCCCGACGGATACAATCTCCAGGAGTTTAAATGTAAGGTCAATAGACACCTCCTAACACACTAACCTGCTCTCATTCCTCCTGACATTCCCTATGTCTAACCACTCCTTCTCTTTACCTTCCCCTATGTAGCCCCATGCGCAATAGTGGCAGTGGAATGCTTTGCTTGGGGTAAGAAGATTAAAAAAACAAAACAAAAAAAACAGATACCTTAGCTTTGCCATGAACTGTAACGTCGTACAAAGACAATTACAAAATATACCTGGCTTCAGCCTGTCTTCCCAATCCTTTTCTTTTTTTCTTTTTCAACTATTAGTTATTTTGAGGTTAGATCTCCAAAGAAATCATTTTTCATAATGGCGAGCATTGAAAGAAACATTGAATCCATAGCAAAATCTACTGCTAAGAAGATTGGGTCACTATGTCGATCCTGGATGTTTTTTCCACCTGAATCCATCCTGCATATATACAAGTCAACCATCCGTCCGTGCATGGAGTACTGCTGCCATTTATGGTCAGGGGCCCCTGCCGTTCTCCTCAGTGTTCTTGACAAGCTCCAAAGGAGAGTCTGTAATGTGATAGGTACTGATCTGGCGACTCGACTGCAGCCACTTTCCCATCGTCGAAATGTGGCCTCTCTCTGTCTCTTCTATAAATACTTTCATGGCTTCTGCTCGGATGAGCTTAAGTCACTGATGCCTCCTCAACAGGTGTTTACCCGTGCAACCAGACTGGCAACTGGGTCCCACCCATTCACAGTCAGGTTAGCCAAATGCAGACGACAATTTTACTCCTGCAGCTTCCTCTCTCGCACTTCCCGCCTGTGGAACTCACTCCCGTATTCTTGCTTTCCTGACGGCTACGACCTCCAGAAAATTAAATGCAAAGTTAATGCTCATCTACTAACCACTGGCCTCTAGCTCTCTCCCCTAGCTCTCTCCCCTCCCCTGTATAATCTTCACTTTCTCTCCGTCCATGTATCTGTCATTGCACCTGCTTTCTCAGCTTTCTATTTTTCCTTTCTAACTAGCTTGTACTCCTCACTCTTTTCTAATTAATCTTTTTACATTTATGTAACCCCCTGCACATCAGTGGCGTTTCTGCCTTGCTCGGGGTGAAATGATTAAAAAAAAAAATGTTATGTGTACAGAATCCCTGGGAATCTGAAAGACACGACGCCAATTTTATTATTTTGTTCCTCAAAATATTGTTTTCAGGAACAGCTCATTTTTCATGTGAAAAATGGTGGAAATAATCTTTAGTGTCAGAAGAAATATTCTTTCCTGTGGTTATAGTTGAAGTTATTTTATGTTTGGATTATGCCGAGTATCTGTTACTTCGAACGAGAAATCTGATATAGAGTTAGATTAACCGATATTAATACTGGATCTCTTTTCCATACAAGAACACAACAGAGGCGAAGCATCTCTTACGCCCAGAATAGACAGGGAATTTGAAATAGAAGTGTTACTTGGAAGATACATTCAAAATTGATAATAAAAAATAGGAAGATGGTATAAACAGACGAATTCGTAAAACATAAAACTAAATAAAATTCATGGGAAGCTCATGTATTACGAGCCGAGTGTGTTGGTTAATGAACTCGTTATATTAATCATATGAGACTAGCTTGCTAAAGATTTCTCCGCTAAGAAAGATGAGATATTAACGAAAGATGAGCTTAATATTCATCATATTGAGGCTAAGGTTTTATCAAATATGTATTGATAATAAATATCCACTTATTTTCCTTATATTGAATAAAAAATGTCAAAGATACATTTCGATTTCCTGGAAACTTTACAATGCATTAGCATATCAATTAAATAGCAATCATAGAATATACGAAGAATGTTTATATATGTGTGTGTATATATATATATATATATATATATATATATATATATATATAAAGTGAACATACTGCATAAAGAGAGGAAGATTCATAACAGGTTTGATGATCACTGAGTTCGTGAAATTGAAACATACAATGTAGTGTTAATTACTATGTTCTGATAATGATTGCTCATTCAAAAATTAATGAAACATTTCGCTCCAAGCAAGGTGGGAATACCACTAGTATGTAGAGGGATACAGGAAGTCACGGTGAGAGAAAAGACTGAGTATAAGGAGAAGTAAGGAGAGGACAAATGATGAACGGGATTCAAAAAGATAGAATATGGCGACTGACATTGCATTTAAATCTTGCATAAAAAGATTGTAATTAACAGAAAAACAAGTAAAGAGAAGAGTTCCGTAGAACGGGGGTGCGAGAAAATAAACTGTTGGGGTAGAAGTGACGGTTGCATTTGGCTATTTCAAAAGTAAACGGGTGCAACTTGGATGACAGTCTAATAGCGCACTTAAGTTCAGGTATCCGAGGAAACGGGGAGAAAAGCTCGTCAGTTGCCATGAAAATATTTATTAAATAGAAGGAAGCGACGTCTGGTCGGTGAGGAAATGACTAAAGGTACCAAGCCAGGATTGATTACATTATAGATCCTTCACCGGATTTTGTAAAGAACCTCGACATGAATAGCAGACCAGATATGGCAGCAGTATTCAATGAACGGACGAAGAGTAGATTTGTAAATGTACAAGATGGAATCTGACGAGAAAAAACTTCTGGCACGATACAGTAACCCAATATTTCTTGCATTAGATGCAGCTATTGATTGGATGCAACATATAAATTTATCGTTGTGGTGCAGTGGATATCGGCTCGGAACGAGAAATCGGAGAGCCGAGTTCGAATTCCAGTTGAATTCATTGCATTCGCTTGCGCGCAAATACCCTTGGGAAAGGTATTAATCCGTTTCTTCCCTCCAGTTATGGGTTAAATAACATGATAGATTGGGTTCTATAGCTTTGGCTAGCAACCAGTCTACCGCAGAAAGCAATGGCAACCTACTGCGGGATAATTTTCTGCCCAGTCAGTCATGTTTCTTTCGAGACATGATCACCCAAGCGTGTTTCACGTATGGAACTTAACTGACTGAATATATATATATATATATATATATATATATATTCGGATGTGTGTTGAGGTACGGTGGATATCGGAGCTGGATAAGAAATCTGAAGGCAGAGTTCAAATTTTAGTTAAATTCGTTGCAATACGCAAGTGCCATTGGGAAAGTAATAAATCCACCTCTTCTCTCTCCAGATATTGATTAAATAGCAGGATCAATTCGGTTCTATGGTCTTCATTAGTTACTATTTCCTTCAGTCTACTACTGAAGGAAATAGCAACCTACAACACGATAATATTTTAAGTACATCAATTAAACGTGTATTCTAAAACATAGCCACCTACACACAAATACGTGTGGCGCTGAACATTTCCAGGCCTACTTCTCAAATCATAGGCAAGTAGTGTTTTTTAGCACTCCTGTATTGATGTATAACTTGATAAAAAATTTCCCTGAGCTATCTCTATTAGTAATATCTTAATTGTGGCATAATTTCTCAATTATCTATTGCCTTTGTAATATGCTTACTGTCAATTAATATCATGTCCCTTCAGGAAGTAAGTCATAATGACTCTCCACATATTATTTTTCTTTGTATGTGGATGAGCATGAAGCCGTGCGAAAATTAGTTCAATCGTTTTCAGCTGCATTTTGAATGGTTTTGAATCGCCTCTTACCAACTGAGCCTAGAGTCCAATCTCTCTTATTCTCTATTTCCTCTTTCTTTCCACTTGGTCTTTTTTGTTCAGACATTTAAGTGCCATACGTGATACACGCTTTGGGCGATCATGTCTAGAAGAAGACATGACTAACTAATGATTATACTGCATTAGGTGGCCATTGCTTTCTGTAGTAGACTGGTTGACAACCAAGGCTATAGAACCCAATATGTTTTATGATTTAACCCATAACTGGAGAGAAGATACGTATTAATACCTTTCCCAATGGGTATTTGTATGTAAGTGAATGCAACAGAAATTCGAACTCTGCTCACCGATTTGTCGTTCCGAGCCGATATTCACTGCACCAAAACGTACATCCATAAATGCATATATAGCCATTCGCAGACAGTATTGTTTCTCAGCTCATAACTACGTCTCGATATCAGATTGCTTCCACCAGGATTGAAACCCGACCGATTTGATATCAGTCGAAGAATCTACCTCTAGGCTATCATTTCTATTACTTTACTTCTAGTACTTTACTTCTGCTCCAATGAACTTAGATCACTGGTGCCCCCTATGTATGAATTTACACGAGCTACTAGACTAGCAACTAGTTTCCACTATTTTACAGTGAAACCGATAAAATGTAACCGCAATTTCTACTCTAACAGCTTCTTTTCATGCACTTTTCACCTGTGGAATTCCCTTCCATATACTTTCTTCTCCGACAGCTACAATCTCCAGGAATTTAAATGTAAGATCAATAGACATATCCTATCTCACTAACTCGCATCCATTCTCTCAAGCACTTTTCTCCGTCTACTCCACCTCCATTCTCGGTATTTTCATTCGTCTATTATCCTCCTCCTGACATTTCCTCTAACTAACCCCTCTTCCTGTCCCTTTTCTCTATGTAATCCCCTGCGCAGCAGTAGCAGTAGAATGCCTTGCTTAGGGTGAAATGATTAAAAAAATAAATTTCCCGTTTAATGATTTGTTAGATTCTCGTTCAGAAAGTGTAACTGATTCGAACTCACAAGGCTCAGATAGGAAAAAAACTGTACATACATAAATAACATGCTGTTAAGTAAATTTGAGTCATAGAACATTTTCCTTGCCTGCCATTTAATTTGAATATATTCACTAAATAAAAAAAAAAGATGAATGCAATTTTACGTAAATTTTTCAACTAATCGACTTTTTTAAACACTTCAAAATTTTTTCAGCTTTTCAATCCAGTGTTTCAATTTCTTTAAATTCAGCTCCAAAATGTATATATCTTATTCTTTCGCCTCCAATTTTTTCTTCAATATACTTTCTCGTTTTCTTACTCCCCATATTCCTGCTTTGATAATCATTCTTAAGTCACTTAACATATTAAAAGTTGGTATCGATTCCAGATTAGGTCCGATTCTGCTCTCTATGGTTTCCATATAACGATCGTTCATTAGAAACATGCAAAACTAACATATAGAATGTTAACTAACTTCAGACCAGAATTCTTTATCTGCCGGAAATTATGAACTGAGGAGTCTCGAGAATTATAGTCTGACTAATTTTTACGTATTTCTTCTCTCAACGTTCCGACCCACTTCACCTGTCTATCAAATTCTACGTTCTCTGAACCTTCAATTCAATGCGCAGTAGATTGTTACCGTATCTGTATCTGTAGGGATATCCTGTCTTATTTTTTTTTTAATTAATTAAACAATTTCTGTTTCTCCAGTTAGATATTAACTTTTATTAGAAGTATTAAGTATTAATGCCATCTTACATTTGTTTCTAGTTTATTTTACATTTATCTAAATTTTTATTTTCCTTTCCTTTTAGGCATATTATTTATTTATATCAATGATTAGTTTCCCTTTTTTATTTTGTCATTCCTGAGGTTAATTTTAACGGAAATTATTTGAATCTTAATGATATTCAGGAACTATTTTGATTTGAAACGGTACAAAATTTGGAAAAAAAATCGACAAACCGAGTGATTTTCGTCATATTTCTTTTCTATATACTTTTTTTAAATCATTTTTTATGCAATTATCCCGTCTATTATAACATCTTTGTCAGCATTTATTTTTTTTTGTTTGCTAATCTGGCAAACATTTTTCATTCCTCTTTCTTTTTTCCTTTTACATCTTGTTTCTTTAATACTTTTTTTTTTTGCTACGCTCACTTTCGCTTATACACTCAAACAAATAGTGTTTTCCATAATATTTAAGATCGCCAATGAAGCGAATTGCAGTGGTTGAAATGGCCATAAGATCTTGTTACATTTTTAATATGTAATTATATATATATATATATATATAGTGTATTTTTTTATTTTTTTTTTTTTTATAAGCGTTTCACCCCGAGCAAGGCATGTCACTGCCACTACTGTGCAGGGGGCTACGTAGAGAGGAGAAAGGCTGGTTAAATATAGGAAATAACAGAGGGTGGGTGATAGGCGGGTGAGGATACCGAGAATAAGGGTTGGGTAGATGAGGAGCAGCAATATTTATTTTATGCAGGTTTTATTGAAAATGACAGACAATTTTTTTTATATAAATATCCATTTGATCTACATACATAAACTCTAGACATCTTCAGTTACATGTAAAATAAAATTCACCCTTGATAATCGTTAAAAGTATAGCCGAAACTGCTCGAAAAAAAGCAAAGCATTTGGACAATTACCATATTCCCGAAAAGAAAAAAAAATTCTTAGCTCATGAAAAATTATATATAAAAAATAATCATAATACGTAATCTGTCATTTTTCAATGAAACCTATAGACGTGGTGTATGCATTCATATACATACCATAAACCCTTTTTATATAAGATTTTAATTTCAGGTAGTTAGCGTACGGTGTTTCCTCCGTCATGAAAATTATTTTTATCCCTATTATCTCTTAAGAAACGCCGGAAAGGTTCCGTGTTGTTAACATTGCCTTTGTTCGTATTCCTATTATTAATAGCCTTTCTGTTTCCAACTAATACGTTGATGTCACCAGAGACGTGAGCATGACAATACTTTCGATCTTTTCAGATGACTTTCAAATGTCAAGTGTGGATCAGCCGTTGGCTATTTTTGGTCAAGTGGTTTGCATCATCTTAATCGCGGAGACGTACTGGATGACCTATGAACATATCAGATTTTCGCACGTCAAAACTTGTCAAGGTAAGTACAGATTTTTTTTTTACATTTTAAGTAGTTCTGCACAAAACATTTGTTTTGTGCATCTGCGAAGGTTCTTCTAAACTTCATTGATTTACTGAATTGTTTTATATCAGCCTACAGGTGCTTCTATTGGGGAAAGATACGACGCTCGAGTTGAGATTCCAATATTAAATGCTGCAGTCGATAAAAAAAAAAACAGAAACTTATACCCTAAAATCCTGGTAAAAATAAAATTTATTGAATGTGACTTTCACTTAATAAAGAAGATGAAACAACATTTTGGCGGCTAGAAACAGATAACGAATGTGATGGAGGTTATCTGCTTGAATATTACATTAAATGATGTTAAATCTTAATCTCAGACATTTATGTACAGATAAACAAGATTCTGCATTAATATATATATATAAATGTAAACTTATCGCTATACTCATTTCGAAAACCCTCAGAGTACATACGCGGAAGGAAAAAATGGTAATAAAAAAAAGATTGAACAGGTGAAGAGGCTCATCCCTTGTTTCCTGTTTAAGATGCGGTTTCTGGTTTTCCCTTTTCAATTCTTTTCACTCTTTTATTTTTTTTTCCAATTGGAGTAGATAGACTAAACTATCGCCCGGTTCACACTCCACCCACATCTATTGAACAGGTGAAGAGGCTCATTTCTTGTTTCCTGTTTATGATGTGGTTTCCAGCTTTCTCTTTTCCATTCTTTTTACCCTTACGTAGCCCCCTGCGCATCAGTAGCGTTATCGCCTTGCTTGGGGTGATATGATTTAAAAAAAAAAAAAAAAAAACAAAGAAAAAAAAGAAATTGGACATCAAAGTACGTAGCCCAAAGAAAAAAAAACCCAAGACGAGTAACCTAAAACAAAAAGCGTTCAATACACAAGTAGAACAAAGTAATTAACTAACCTAAAGAGCCAACGAACCTACCAAGGTTTCACCTCATCGGATTTTCAGGGAAGGTTGGCTGAAGAGGCTAAAACAAGGCGACAAGATATAAAAAACTCAGAAACCCACGTGAACAAAAAAGAAGACACCAAGTGGGGGGGGGGGGGTAACAGCATTTTATTTTTTAAAAAAAAAGATAACCCAGTAAAGACAACCTACACATCTGAAAGATAACAATAGACAAACTTACAATGCTTTCTATGTTTACATTTATTTAAAATCTAAAATTTGGAATTTAATAAACAATATGTGGGTTCAAATGAAGCTATGGCTAACTTTTCTTCCCCACACAATCTGCAAAATTTTTGTCCTGCTTTAAATTTTGTACACCTTTTTAGTACTTCCCATTTTAAAATGGGGTCTATTTTTAATTCTTTTTTTAATAGCCCATACATAAGTAGACAGCGTAGTGCTGTGCATGTATCTTTCATTTCTAAAACAACTGGTATCTAGTTTTGAACCTGTCCTGTTTTGCACTTATGTATGTCTTAGGTTCCAGATCTTCTGCATTTTTGTAGACTTTCACTTGGTAAATGACCCTGTAACGGACAGTTGTTTTTTTATTCTACAGTTACAAGTGATTTTACCTATATTGGTTTTATTCATAACTTTGGTTTTATTAAGTCGACTAATTATCTTACCCATATTCGGCAGGCAAGAATAACTTAGTTTAACGCTGTTACAATAGAATATTTTGTATAACTATTCTCCTTCCTGAAATTTTACCAAGGTTTCACCTAATCGGATCTTCAGGGAAGGTTGTCTAAAGAGGCTAAAAGAACGCGACAAGATATAAGGATCTCAGAAACCCACCTGAACGAAAAAGAATGCACCAAACACCAAGTGGGGGGGGGGGAGGTTCGTTGGCTCTTTAGGTTAGTTACTTACTATATATATGCACCATCTGGGTGTGATTGGTAAATGTGCTCAATTTCAAAAGCATGGCCTGAAGAGTGGATTGCGTTGAAGCATGAAACAGATCGCCGTTACTTGTTGTTGATCTCGGTGTCCACTTTCACATTAATATTCGTTAGGAAGACTAATGAAAAATTGAATTTTTATGTGACTACCTTTTTGATATAAATATATATATATATATATATATACACACATATATATATATATATATATATGTATATATTCATCCGCAGACAGATCTACTTCGCTGTATCACAACTCCTCAGTACGGTTAGACATCCGATTGCTTTTACCGAGAATTGAAACTCGACCGAATTGGCGTCAGTCGGCGATTCTACCGCTGAGCTATGGGCGCTCGGTAGAAGGAGGCAGACTTTTTAACGTATGATGTATCATACGCCAGTAGTCAGTGCTCTCATTCATTACTGAATGAGCGATGCGTAAGTGCTTGAGTAACTAATGTTTTTCCAAAGTTTACCATTCTTCCAGGGTGCTCAGTCAGGGTGTGAGTGCTTATGGATTTCTTTATTAATCAAACACACTTTATCACTTTGAAGCTATTTTGCGGATATTGGTATTTGGGTAAGATATAATGTATTTTCGTTTACCGTCCTGAAGGATTTGTGTTCAATTCCAACCGAAGAGAGCATTTTTTTTTCTTTGAATAGTTCAAATTTGCTATGATAGTGGCAATACATATGTCGAGAATTATTCATTTTCTTTATTGCCGGTAAAGTATTTTCACGGTTTCTGCTCCGATGAATTTAGCTCGCTGGTACCCACTATATACGAATTTCCTCGAACCACAAGATTAGCAACTAGGTCCCACCCTTTTACTGTGAAGCCAATAAATTGTAAACGCAAATTCTACTCCAGCATATTCTTTTCTCGAACTTTCCGCCTGTGGAATTCTCTTCCGCATACTTGCTTTTCTGACAGTTAGAATCTCCAAGAATTTAAATGTAAAGTCAATCGTCATTTCCTGTCACACTAACTTACATCCTCTCTCTCATGCTTTTCTACATCCACCCCACTCTCATCAGTTCTCTCTTCTTTTTCCTACTCTCTTCCTGACACCCCCTTCAACCTCTCACTCCTCATAACATTCTTCCTCGTCCACCCTACTCTCATCAGTAATCTCTACCCTCTCTTACCCACTTCCTGACACTCCCTTCAACTACTTCTCACTCCTCATAACATTTCTCCTCGTCCACCCCACTCTCATCAGCAATCTCTTCCCTCTCCTACTCTTGTCCTGACATACCCTGCAACCTCTCACTCCTCATCGCATTCCTCCTCGTCCACCCCACTCATCAGTAATCTCTTCCCTCTCCTACTCTCTTCCTGACACCTTTTGCAACCTCTCACTCTTCATAACATTCCTCCTATGTAACCCCCTGCACAACAGTGGCAGTAAAATGCCTTGCTTGGGGCGACACGATTTTTAAAAAAAAGTTGTGAAACATTCTTTCATATGTCATTGGGAGTTTCAAGTGTGTCATTTTACCTAAACATACTCTTTCATGCACTCATATATAACAAAAGAAGCAGAGAAAGCAATGTCAGACCTGTATTCCACATTCCACCTTCATCTGTCACACCTGCGGAAGGGAGTGTCATGCAAGAATTTGTCTGTTATGGCAAATCCAAACACTGCACGCAAAAAAGACAGTTTGATTAAAAACGACGGTGCAATTATTATCTCGCGACATAAATGCCTACTAATATTGTGTGTATGTATTTTGTCAAGGTTATCTTCAAATAAATTAATGTACCAAAGAACATTTGTTACCCAAATTGATTAGTTGATCTTTGGCATTGACGCCATCAGCTATATTAAAATAAGCATATCAAGAAATTGTGTGTGTGTGT
Source organism: Ascarosepion bandense (assembly GCA_037127315.1). Classification (NCBI taxonomy): domain Eukaryota; kingdom Metazoa; phylum Mollusca; class Cephalopoda; order Sepiida; family Sepiidae; genus Ascarosepion; species Ascarosepion bandense. Next base: position 417,640 of record JBBBDQ010028375.1, on the reverse strand, counting down.
ATGTATATATATATATATATATATATATATATATATACACAATTTCTTGATATGCTTATTTTATTTATATATATATATATATATATATATATATATATAATGTGTTTATATGTATTCTTGATTTCAGTCTCATTGTTGCATATTTTGTGAGAACCCTCCGTCAATAAATCTGAATATTTATATTTTTTAGAAAAATACTACGTTTAGCCTCGTTTCAATTGAGTGTCTTCTTGTAAGAATTAAATAATCTTTTGTAATCGTCTCAACCCAAGCAAGGCAGAAGAGCCACTGATGCTCAGGGTTTTACATACAAGAGTGAAGGGAGGGAAGAGAAATGGGTAAGAGAAGAACATGAAAAGAGCTGAGAGAGACCAAGTGTATAATGAGAAGAACGATGTAAACCAAAGAGATGACAGTTGGCGTTGCATTTAAACTCCTTGGAGATTGTAGAGGTCAGGGAAATAAGAATACAGAAGGAAGTTCCATAGTATGAAAGTGCGAGAAAAAAAAAGCTGACGAGTAGAAGTTGTTAAACTTGATTGTTTTCGCAGTAAAGGGTGGGACCTTGTTGACTGTCTAGTAGCTCGAGTAAGTTCACGTAAGGGGGACACCAAGGAGGTAAGTTCGTCGGAGCCGAATCCTTGAAAGTATTTGTAGAAGAAACAGAGTAGCCACATCTCGTCGGTGAAAGAGAGACTGGAGTAAGACAGCCATGTCAGAATCGACTACATTACAGATTCTTCTTTGAACACTGTCGAAAGCCCCAAGGTAAATAGAAGGGCCACCCAACTAGATATGACAGCAGTATTCAATGCACGGACGCATAGTAGATTTGTAAATATGCATGATGGATTCAAAAGAAAAGAACTTCCTAGATCGACACAGGGACCCGACCTTCTTATCAGTAGATTTGGCTATTAATTCAATGTAGTTGTTCCACTTAAGATCGGCTGAAAGAGAGAGGCTGAGGAGGCCCTGTGTATTCCGCTTAGGGAAAATAGCGTGATTCATGCTAATGGTAATTAGGAAAGATTTCCTATGATGATTAAAGGATAGCAGCTTCATTGTGGAAGTATTATTAAAGTTTACGAGCCATTTCTTAGTCCAGTCTACCACGGACTGGAGGTCCTTTCCAAGGGCAACAACAAGGTTAGTTTTGTCTGCATCGGCAGATTTCTTAGCGGGGCGGGAGTAAATGTTGGTGTCGTCAGCGTAAATGCCTACTTGGGATATGATTACATTAGGGAGATTGTTGATGAAAATCGGAAAATGCGCAGAACCTAGGATAGAACCTAGAGGGACATCTGCGTTCATAAAATAGTCAGCATTTTAGAGATTTGCTGAACTCTGGCTAGTCTTACACAAAGTGAGAGGTATCTTTACAGAGGAACCCTGCATGGTGTAAATATTGACAGCATACAAGTATACTTCGCTTTATTTTTATATAATTGCTGAATGAAATTTTTGCAAGGGCGTATAAGGAACTAGTAACGGGTGCATATTATGATAAGCAGGTTATGTAACGGTTGTTCAGGGACACGAAGAATTCAAAACTCAAGTATCTCGGAATAATCCTTTTTGGTGTCCGTTCAATAGTTGTTACAAGGAAGAAGTTGTCTGAGCGGAACTTTATTCTTACAAATGGAACACAATAGAAATGTGGAAACATTGCCTCGGTGTACGCAGCATGACCGGTCGTCTCTTTATGAATCTAGATTGGTAGAACTAACGAATATATTTTGACCAAATATCTGCCATAAAAGTCGTGGAAGAGTCGCGATGGCCTGCAAGTATTCGTCTGTTGGAATGAGGTCGTAGGCTGGACTATTTTATCAACCAAAATGCCGCGGTTTTGAACTGTTGATACTGGAACGTGTCGATTAGAGTTGCAAACCAGATATGCCAACTGTAAACCATTGCGCCTATAAACTGTCAACCTGCGCTGACTGTTGTAAAAATTGAACATGGTTAAAAGAAGTCAGGTACTTTCTGGAGCAGTATTGATGCAGTGGCTATTGGCTCGAAACGAGAAATCGGGGAACTGAGTTCGAATTCCAGTTGAATTTCCTGCATTCACTTACGCGCAAATACCCTTGGAAGAGGTATTAATCCGTCTCTTCCCTCCAGTTAAGGGTTAAATAACAAGACAGATTGGGTTCTACAGCCTTGGCTGGCAACCAGTCTACCGCAGAAAGCAATGGCAACCTACTGTCGGATAATCTTCTGCCCAGTAAGTCATGTCCCTTTCCAGACATGATCGCCCAAACGTGTTTCACGTGCGGTACTTAATTGAGAAAGAAACCTACTTTTTTCCAGCATCTCTAGCGTTGTCATATATACGATTTTTTAAATCTTTTTTTTTTTTTTTTTTTTTTTTAACGGGATGTTGGTTGGTATTTTTGTTTTTATAGTATACAACCTCGGCGGGTCATTTATTACCAACTAAATTTTATTTATTTATGGTCATGCCTTTTTCTTTCCACAATTTATTGTTGTTATATAAGCTTTATGTCTAATAATAGTTTTTTCCTTTTCGAGTATCAAGATTCACTGGGATTTGTTCTTTAAGAGTAGGATCGTTATTTAACACATAACTGGAGGGAAGGGACGGATTAATACCTTTCCCAAGGCTACCAGTGCTTAAGTGAGTGCAAGGTGTTCAACTGAAATTCGAACTCGGCTCACCTATTTCTCTTTCCGAGCCGATATCCACTGCACCACAACGCACATCCTTCACTAAACGCTTACAACACCTGTTATTCCCAAGCGGTCACCCATCTAAGTACTGGCCAGGCTCAACGTTGCTTAACTTAGGTGATCGAGCGAGAACCGGTGTATTCAACGTGATATGGCCGTAAGCCTCTTATGGGATGTGCTATTGCTGGTAATTGTATTATATATTCTGGTGACATGTTTTAGCAGCGGAATTAATTACGAATATAAAATGTAGTCATTTAGAACGTTTAATTAGATGCGCGTTGTTGTGCAGTGGATCTCGGAACGAGAAATCAGAGAGCTGAGTCCGTTGCATTCACTTACGTGCTAATATCCTTGGGAAAGGTATTAATCTATCTTCTTCCTCCAGCTATGGGTTAAATAGGAAGACAGATTGAATTATGTAGATTTGGTTGGCAACCAGCCTACAGCAGAAAAATCTTTCTTAGTCATATCTCGAAAGAGACATGATCACCCAATCGTGTATCACGTATGGCCTTTAACTGAATGAATTTATAATAATGCGGTCAAACAACTAATTTGAAAAATTTTACACTTGCTCCTATCTACAGTGTGAAATATATCCTTGGCAATTAAAACCAAAAACAATTTGTTTTTATTTCTGAGATGAGTAATGTTCAATAATGTTGGAATTATTTCGAACTTTTGCTCTCATCTTGGTTGATATGTGTTATAATAAACACAACGCTTCGACCAAGTACCTTCTGGTCATAATCAGGTGTCCATAGATTGGCTGATATGGAATATCTCGTTGATTATTGCCAAATATCCTGTGAAATCAATTATTCTTCTTTTATGTTGGAGTTTGGTTTTCTCACTAACCCAGAATGGAACTCATGACCACTAGATGATACTAACACATGTACAACCAACTACTATATCCACTACGCCACCGTCCCGAAGGACTTTAGTGGTGTATATTTGGAAACTTTTATATTCAGTGTCAGATAGATTTTGACAACTGGATTATGTTAGTGGGGTCGTGCCACTTGTCATAATTTGTATTTATTTCTGAGATGAGTAATTTTCAATAATCTTGGAATTATTCATTTCACAGAATATTTGGCAATAATCAACGAGATATTCCACACCAACCAATCTATGGACACCTGATGATGATGATGATCAGAGAGTACTTAGTCGAAACTTTGTGTCTGTTATAACACCTATATCATCCAAGATGAGAGCAAAAGTTAGAAATCATTCCAAGATTATTAAAATGAAACAGTCAATGATACAACCATTAATAACTACAATTCAACAATCTTCAGAACTCTCTGTCATCCATTGATTTTTTTCATAGTTTTATTGTCGCACCCTAGCGATAAGGCTCTGTAAATGCATCGATTTGAGTGTGCGCGTTTGCACGCTGTCATGCAGGAGGTACTATAGATTTATATAGAAACGTAAAAATACGGCCGTTTGATACCTGCTTGATCTTAACTTCAATATCTGACTCTGCTGATGTCCGTTTTTTTTTTCTAAACTGCTTTCCACTGTGAAACGACAAAATGAGTGATCTTTCCTCTCTTCGCCGCTAAGAGTGGATTGTCTTTTAGCTACAGGCTAGATTCGCTTATTGAAATCTATAGAAACTATTCGATTTTCAGATGATGCAACAGGCCAAATATCTGCGACTTTCATTTCCAGATAAGATTCACTCCAGGGAATGAGGCGTTGCAAAGGAAGCTGCATATCATCAGTTGCGTTGCACATATCCTGACGTTGCATTTGTTTGGAGTTTTGATAAAAGGCAAATAATCACTGGGATGAGTACGAAAGAGAAATGACAAACGCAGAAAAAGAGAAACAAGCAATAAAGTAAATCAGAAAAAAATTTGAAGGAGAAATAATAAAAAGAGAGAAAATGGAAGAATAGAATGAAGATTCATTTTTGTAAGGTGAAAAATTTAGTTGTTATAAGAAACATTAATAAAAACAGCTAATGAGTAGAAAAATAAAAGAACAATTCGATTTCTTGTCTTTATTTAACTGATGTCAAAAAAGATCTCGCACCAATGAGAAAGACGAAATAGAAGCAACAAGAGAAGGCCTTCTCTGCTGTTCAATAATCTCAGCTCCTATTGGTTCTGGTCGGCTTCTTTCTCTCCCCATCTCTTGGTCGTAGTCGTCTTTTCTCTCCCCATCTCTTGGTCGTAGTCGTCTTTTCTCTCCCCATCTCTTGGTCGTAGTCGTCTTTTCTCTCCCCATCTCTTGGTCGTAGTCGTCTTTTCTCTCCCCATCTCTTGGTCGTAGTCGTCTTTTCTCTCCCCATCTCTTGGTCGTAGTCGTCTTTTCTCTCCCCATCTCTTGGTCGTAGTCGTCTTTTCTCTCCCCATCTCTTGGTCGTAGTCGTCTTTTCTCTCCCCATCTCTTGGTCGTAGTCGTCTTTTCTCTCCCCATCTCTTGGTCGTAGTCGTCTTTTCTCTCCCCATCTCTTGGTCGTAGTCGTCTTTTCTCTCCCCATCTCTTGGTCGTAGTCGTCTTTTCTCTCCCCATCTCTTGGTCGTAGTCGTCTTTTCTCTCCCCATCTCTTGGTCGTAGTCGTCTTTTCTCTCCCCATCTCTTGGTCGTAGTCGTCTTTTCTCTCCCCATCTCTTGGTCGTAGTCGTCTTTTCTCTCCCCATCTCTTGGTCGTAGTCGTCTTTTCTCTCCCCATCTCTTGGTCGTAGTCGTCTTTTCTCTCCCCATCTCTTGGTCGTAGTCGTCTTTTCTCTCCCCATCTCTTGGTCGTAGTCGTCTTTTCTCTCCCCATCTCTTGGTCGTAGTCGTCTTTTCTCTCCCCATCTCTTGGCTTTCGCTTCTCTTCGCTTTTGTAGATTTATATTTGTGCATGCGACAATATTAACAATTTTTTTTTGTAAGCAGTTGGCATTCTTTTTCCGAGTTGTGCAAATTTACAGGCGGTTGAAATCCGTAAAAATCCGTCTCGAGTCCAATCTTTCTTATCATTCTGTCCATTATTGATGGGGTTTCTTTCCTAAACCCTGATTTTAATATCAACATCTTTAATTATGTAATCATTTCTCTTTGAGTTAAAATCGCTATCCATTTTAGCTGTTACTACTTGTGGAATTCCTCAAATAGTGTGCTTTGTTGTTTAATATATTACTTATTGTGTGATTCTGTAACCTTAGTCCACAAGCTTAGAATTATTGTCCTCTCTAAGAGCCAGATGTTTCATTCGTTGATGCTAATTTCAAATATATCTAAAAAAGATACATATCTGACAGTTTAGATATTTTCGAACGGATTTGGCGTCATGTTTGTTATCCATATGAAAGTCACGATCTGAGTCAGTTTAAGAATATGACTGAATATGTTGAGTTTGTTGCTTTGACGGAACGTTTGATGTCAGACAAAATTGCCTGGAGAAGTATATTCTATGTTCAATTTCTTCATCTCATATACAATATTTGTTGCAACTAATCTATACGCTGAGGTATTTGATGCTTAGCATTTACTAAATACTCATCAAATCTTTTTATGGTGTGATTTGTGCATGTAATTTTACTGCTTTCCTGCCAAATCCAAACCAGAGCATAGGTGTATTTATCTATGTGTGATTGTGTATAAAAATTATAGTTGTGCGTGTAAACATTGTTCGTGTAAGAGTTGCTTTGTGTGTGTGTAACAATTGTGCGTGTGACAGTTGCTGTGTGTGTAAAAATTGTGCGTGTGACAGTTGCTGTGTGTGTAAAAATTGTGCGTGTGACAGTTGCTGTGTGAGTAAAAATTGTGCGTGTGACAGTTGCTGTGTGAGTAAAAATTGTGCGTGTGACAGTTGCTGTGTGAGTAAAAATTGTGCGTGTGACAGTTGCTGTGTGAGTAAAAATTGTGCGTGTGACAGTTGCTGTGTGAGTAAAAATTGTGCGTGTGACAGTTGCTGTGTGAGTAAAAATTGTGCGTGTGGCAGTTGCTGTGTGAGTAAAAATTGTGCGTGTGACAGTTGCTGTGTGAGTAAAAATTGTGCGTGTGACAGTTGCTGTGTGAGTAAAAATTGTGCGTGTGACAGTTGCTGTGTGAGTAAAAATTGTGCGTGTGACAGTTGCTGTGTGAGTAAAAATTGTGCGTGTGACAGTTGCTGTGTGAGTAAAAATTGTGCGTGTGACAGTTGCTGTGTGAGTAAAAATTGTGCGTGTGACAGTTGCTGTGTGAGTAAAAATTGTGCGTGTGACAGTTGCTGTGTGAGTAAAAATTGTGCGTGTGACAGTTGCTGTGTGAGTAAAAATTGTGCGTGTGGCAGTTGCTGTGTGAGTAAAAATTGTGCGTGTGACAGTTGCTGTGTGAGTAAAAATTGTGCGTGTGACAGTTGCTGTGTGAGTAAAAATTGTGCGTGTGACAGTTGCTGTGTGAGTAAAAATTGTGCGTGTGACAGTTGCTGTGCGTGTAAAAATTGTGCGTGTTGCAGTGCGTGTGACAGTTGTAGTTTGTGCGTGTGACAGTTGCAGTGTTTGCGTGTCCAAAAATTGTGCGTGTGACATTTGTAGTGCGTGTGTAAGAAATTCTGGAAGTGACTGTTGCAGTTCATGTGCAAAAATTTTGCGTGTGACAGTTGCAGTGTGTGCGTGTGTAAGAAATTGTGCGTGTGCAAAAATTGTGCGTGTGACTGTTGCAGTGTGTGCGTGTGTAAGAAATTGTGCGTGTGACAGTTGCTGTGTGTAAAAAAAATATTGTGGAATTTTACGTGTGTAACAATTGTTGCATAGTTTGTGTGTTAAATGAAACCGTGTTGTGCAGATGAATGATGAAATGTCACGGAAAATGATCATGAACACTCAACATTATGACAGTTTACAGAAGGTGGAATGATCCCTCTTGTGCTATATGGATAAACTCCAACGAAATTTAAATCCTATCGACGTCGCTCTGCTGTCTTTTGAGGTAGCGAGTTCCGATCGTGTCAAATAGAGGAGCATGTTTTTAAAAGGCATAACAGGTTTCAAGATGGCACGCATTAAAATTGCCGTATGACTAAACACCACTCTAGCATTAATGGAGCATTCACAAGGGGCACTGACTCTTGTTTTTCATGTGGAATTTTATGTAGGTTTCAAGTCGGCATTGGAAGTCATCAAAAGTACAAACATGCGCAAGACATCAAAAAAGGAAACCAGATACGTTGAAATCGACGGAAGTCATTCATATCTATAGTTTTCGATATAACCCTATTACTATTGCCGATTACAACACAATGCTATTCATGGGTTAGTTTATCATTTTGGGTGACAGTTGTTCTTTGGTACATTCACTTATGTTGCAAATGACATTGAAAGAGGTATAAAGTAATCTCCTTCGGTAGCTATAGATTTAATAGTATAACTTGTATCTGATAAAAGCAATCTTTCAGTCCACCATACGTTTTGGCTTTAAACAAAACTCAAAACGCCAAACCATAAAAATAAATCAATGTTCTTAGTGAAACAAAAACATATCCCTTAGTAGTGAAGAGCGACATACATCCTGTTAGCACTACCTTCGCTCCGTATTTATGAAAATTGGTATCTATTCAGATGCAAAAGGCTGCAGCAGTGGAGCTCTTCCGTGAGTTATTCGGTTGAATGTACATTTGAATTGACGTGCGCCTTATATGAAGGAAAAGTAAGGATCCGTATGGAAAATGCATGTGAATCTTTGAGAATATGAAATGGTTGGGGGCCATAAATCTAACAAAATGCATATAGTAGTTATTTGCGTTTTATTCTTCTTCAGGAGTTTGACGATTATAGTTCTCCAAAATTTAATGCCTTCTGTGGCTATTAATAAATTATGTCCTTTCGTTCTCTCTCCTAAACACTGATCTGTCATCCTTTTACTCAAGCTTGCTAGGTAGGTTATCAGTTGTTTTCCACTGTCCCTTTTGCTTTCGATCTGTTCTGTGAGTATCATATTCTCTCAGTCCTCTTTCCTCATTATGTGCACTAGAAATTTCAACTCTTGTTTTTTGTTTCTTTTTTTGTAAACCTTGGTAATTGCTTACATGTTCGGTCCATTGTATTCTCAACATTCTTTTCTAAAATCACTTTCTTTGCATGGTTTTTCTCGACTGAGTAGAGATTGTTCAGTATTCACTGCCATATAGGAAGACTGATATTACTCAACAGTTCAGTTTTTATTTTTTTATTGTTTCTAACCCAATTTTCCTGTTTCCTAATACTTTGCTTAGTTGTGGAAAGCAACTTTCTCTATTCCAATGTAATCTTGGATTTCTTTGTCGCACTTTCACTGCTTAGTTATAACAAATATCTCAAAATTGTAATTTGCATGCTGAGCTGTCCCTTTTACTAAAAATCAGGTATGCTATCTTCTTGTAGCTAATGTTTAATCTTTTATTCTTGCTTTCTTTCAATAATTTCTGTAGATATTCTTGTACTTTTTTTCTTGTTTGCTATGAATGTGTTACATTACGCAGCTAGATCTGGGCAAACAATGAAAAACACGTACATATAAAAATATAATCGTAAGTTTTTATTTTTGGTTGGTGACGGTTCTGTGAAGCACTCAGAGAAAAATTGACGCAAACGAATGGGCCGTCAGCTATTGTTAGATAGAATGTGTCTCTTTAGCCAAAAATTCTAATCTTTATATAGCCTTAAAACTTTTTGCTTTTCGAATTGTTGCTTTGTTGACTGTATCTACAGACAGATGTATCTGTCAATCACTCCCTGTGGTCAATTTCTTTTCAAGCTGGTTGTCGCTTGTTTTTCTTTGAACTTCATTGACAGCATCTACGGCTGGATATATCTGTCAACCACCTTTGTCGACTTTTATCTACGGCTACATGGACCTGTCAGTTACTTCTGCCGTTCAAGGTAATATATTACAAATAGTATGGCAGCGGCATATATTATGTTAACATTTTGGCTGCACAAAAATAACCCTGGTAAAAATTCTAATTTTCTTTCAGAATTGCATCCCTCTATTGGCTGAATAAGTCTAGTAAGACGAGACATCGTAGGTTTAATGTTTTTGTGTATTACCTAAATGCATCTTTTATCCGCATGTAGGCAGTTTGCTACCACTATGTGTTTTGGATTATTCTAATATCCTTCCCAAATATATCAGGACTAGCAGTATAGCCCGGCGTTGCTCAGGTGTAACGAAGCTTTAAAACTAATTCATGGTCCTGGAGCTCAGACTCGGCCTAAAGAATATTTATGTGCATTTTGGTGAGAATCGGATATAAATTGTGGATTTGTATAAAGGACATATAGACATATTAATAGACACACACACAAACATTTTGCCTTTTATATATATATATATATATTGTAACAAAGTTGTAGAACTCGTAGGTTGTTTAACCTGTTGTTCATGCATTTACTTTTAAAGAGTGCTCGATACAAACGTAGAGCGTTATATTGCAATAGTCGTTACAATGGTTTATAATTTTATAGTATCACTACATAAAAATTTTCGCGTTTCGAAACTGACCATGTGTTTTAGTCGCCTCTTCTTCGGGTAATCAAGTTGGTATGAAAATTATCTGGTGAAAAATACCGTTTAAAGGCAACATATTTGAAACGATTTTAGGTAACGTTGCAGCCATGTGTTGTGGAGTTCTACAAATAACTTTTTTGCAAAATCTCCGCACCTTTGAAGCCACGTTATTTTGTCATCTGAATCTACTTTTAATACAACGGGAAGGTACTTTTTTTAACAGTAAGGTTCACTTAAAAAAACCGTGGGCCACTTGAGGTAGCGGGTTACGTTAAGCGGTAGTTTATATGAATAGGCGGAAAAGATAACTGTTAACTCTAGTCTTGAACAGGTTAGAATTGTAGTTATTGAAGAAAATATTTAAGTGGAACTTAATTCTCGCCGATATGTTACGAAAGGAATGTAGGGAGTTTGCTACTATGTAAGTGACATTGTAAATCCTATTCGTGAAGGTTAAACCTGGCATAACTGCGGAATGTAGTTCGTCCGAGTCCTTTCCATAGTAGTAACGATAGAGCAGCGAAAGAAAATAATTGCATGTTGGAAATTAAATTTTCCCTAACAAGGGTTCAGAGACAATTTAGCACTCTATCAAGATGGAAAAGTGAGGACTGGGCAGCTCCCATAAAAATATGGCAAAAGTAATCCTTTTTCATCTTGATCTGGCTCTTGTAAAGGTACATAATATCATAAGAAGCCAGGTACTTAATGGAGAGGTATAGGGACCGATAGGTTTATATGCATCTTTAGCGATGGCTAGTATATAGGAGCTTCACTAGTTCGGTTGTGAGATAAAATATACTCTCAAGTACGGGGCCTTTTCACAAGGGAAAACCATTGATCATGAATGATCTCTCCTGAAATTACAATCTCCAAGAATCACGAAGCTCTGCACTATTTGTTCCTCATCCCGTCTTAAAAAAATAACAAGACTGATATCAGGACCAGAGATCAAAGTAGGTATTTACTAAGCGTATCTTAATGCTAGCTTAATGCCAAAAATATAGAACACATCGAGAGGATCGAACTCTCTTTTAATGATTAGCGAAACCATTTCGCTGAAATTTACGCTACGAGGAGGCATTCGTCCAAATCAACAAGAATGCTGACGAGGAAAAATTGGAATAGAAAAGTAAAAAGGAAAGAAAATAAAATAACGAAAATCAAGCATGGAAGCCCCCTAAATGGGCCAAGAGAAAAGAGGAAAACTAAACGAAAAATGGAGAACAGGAATCATGGGAAATAAAAATGGAGGAAAGTGTTTGTATTTTTTTTTTGTTTTGTTTTGTAAAAGAAAGAGAAATGTAAGATTAGATAATGGCGAATAAGTAGCAATACAACGGGAAGAAAAACGTTGGGAAAAATAGAATCCCATCAGATAATGATCCGCCATGTTCAGCTTTGCCTGAAACGCAGGTCAGTCGTTGTATCCTTCAGTCTTCGTATCGATGCAAACAATCAACAGATGCGACAAGCTAAAGAGTACAGAGCTTATCAGACACCCACCTCTCTCTCTCTCTCTTTCTAAATGCACTTATCTCGAAGCCTAGCCTTATCGAAACTTCGCTAACTTTTTCCTTTATATTTTCGTTTGTGTTTCTTTATTTTATATTTGAACTTCAAATTACTGTAGCAAAATAGGTGGCCCTACTTTGAGGATGTGGAAAGATGATGAAAATTGTAGAAAGAAAACTTAGAGATCGGGCGACAGGCGGGAAAAGAACTGTGCGTTACAGAATTGTCTTGTGGGAATTGCGTGAACCTTCGAGAATGGAAGAAAATTTAGAATGCTCAAATGTGCGTGTGCGCACGCGCATACCATGCATGGTTCAATCAACAAAACTGGCGGTATTCCAGCAATTCAGATTCATTTTTCTTTAATGAAAAAGTTTCTAAAGTTATACTCTTGGACAAAATCTACCGTGATGGAGAAATGAAAACAGCTAAACGTCGCCGATTTTGTGTTCAAAAAACTTTTTAGCATTTATGACGAGTATCAATCCTTAATTTCTTGTGTCTCTGTTTGCCATTATCAGTAAAACCGTTTTTAGAATGTAAAATAGAATTACTATGTGTTTCTTTTTATATTATCCAACTGGCCACTGTTGCTTAACGCTCGATAGTGGACACAGAAAGAAAACTAAAAAAGCTCTTGCATAAGGTAACGAGAGAAAGCGATAAGAAAAAAATTAAGTATAAACTTTAAGAAGAGACGCTGCATAATTATTAATCAAAGCTTGAGCCCAAAATGAAATTACAGGTTGTTTATGCCTAAATCAAACAGTTACAGAAATTTATATATCTGGGAAGTGTTCTAGCAGAGAACGGAAAGTGCGACACTAAAAATTGCATGTGAATTATAATGGCCAAAGAGGCACACCGAAAGAGACATAAGAATACATCATGTAGCCTACTCTACGAGTTTGTTTAAATAGATATCAAAACATTGACTGAGAATAATATTGAAACGACAAAGTCAAAGCTACAAAAATAGGATGTTGTGGAGGGCCATGATCGCTCACGTCTTGAGGTGACATGGTAGAATGGTAAATCGAACAAGATTTGTTTTGTTTGCACCAGAAATCAAAATTGACCTCACGACAGTAGTATTTGCTATCCTGCAAATGAAAAATTGCTTTGTACTATTTTTATACAGACATGGAGATGCCCTACACGTAGAATTAGTCCAACGAATAATTAAGACTTCCCGAAAACCTGTGTGAGAACTGGATTCAATACTAAACTGTTCACAATTTATGACGCGCTGAATAACAACTCGTTCCTCGTAACTTACATAATTATCTAAACAGCAACTTCTTCCCCATTTCTTCTCACTCGGTTGTATTACATAATACTCTGATAATAGTAATGATTTAGTATCGATCATGTATCAATGTCAGCGTTTGCTTCTGGGCAACTGTTACGTAGACCGATATCCAAGAATGTCGATCAAGTTGATCGATGCCCAAGTGCCTTCTGCCTATGGCGAAATGTGGAAATATTTATCAAGCTTTTCAGTATCTATCAGCGTTCGATTAAGTCTGTGGCTTCAAGACGTCATATTGACGCGATGAACTGGTGGCTCTTAATTTATGTATTGCTGACAAGGATAGAAATCAAATTGGAAGTTTATTGTACGTTGATTTCTTGAAATTGGCCGCGGTTGTTACGAAGTTACCAGTTAAAATAAATCAAAAGAGAAGGATGAGAAAATTTCTTATGAATACAGACAGGAGGTCGGAAGATAATGTTGAATGAGTATCTGTGATACTGCAAGATTAATGAATCCCTATTTTGTATATATATTTAGAAAATTAAAACTGTGTATAGAAAGTATGTGGCGAAATTGAAACATTTCTTCGGATTGGACAATTTTATTTTTTAAAGTACTAGCAGTATAGCCCGGCGTTGCTCGGGTCTAATGAAAGCTTTAAAACTAATCCATGGTCCTCGAGCTCAGACTCTTTGAACGTTGGCACGAAAGACTAAAAAGCAATAGTTGTTTCCAGTTAAAGCGAAACCGTAGACTGAAAGAAAAATGAATGGATATAAGTCAAATTTTGATTTCCTGGTATCGATATCAAATTTTCTGCACTATTGTCAGAACTGCAACATTGAAATTTCTGAATATCGTTTCTTATGTCTTTGTCTATGAGTGTATCAAATTTGATTAAGATCGGACCTCTCCTTCTATAACCCGATTTTTTCGATTATCGATTTTCGATATTTGTAGTGGGTACCTCGACACAAAGCCTAGCTAAGAACACTCGCAGACGCTTATAGTACAACTGTGAACATCTTCAAGAAAATCGGTTCAGCCGTTTCGGAGTCTATAGGTAACGAACACACACACAAAGTTCCATTTATGAATAACTTTAGAAATTTACTGGAATAATTACAAAATATTCTTAGAAGATTTCATAAAAAAAGAAAATGAAATGCACATTTTATGATCCAAACGCCAATTCTTTTATTATTCTGTGTTTTTCCAATATTTGTAAATGATTTGATATGTCAGATTATTCTTACGTTGGAATATATATATTCATTTGAAAACCAGTTATATTGAACACTTATCAATACAATTTTGTACTGGTCTAATTTAATTAGGACCAAAAATTAACTTAATTTATAGCTTCATCCGCAGACAGATATGTTTCGCTGTATTACAGCTCATTAGTAGGTTAGACATCCGATTGCTTCTAGCCAGGATTGAAGCCCATCCGAATTGACATCAGTCGGCGATTCTACATCTGAGCTATGGGCGCTCGGTAGAGTGAGGCGGACTTACCGTGTTATATTCAATATAAACACGCGTGAGTAGCTACTCTTTTTTCAATGTTTACTATTCCTCCCTAGTACCCAATCAGGGTGTGAGAGCGTAAGCGGGAGATAAGTAATGTAATTAAAAGGTTTGTTTTTTTTAGAATGTTATTATCAGCAGCCCGAATCCAATGTTTTGTAGGCGGGCCCGTCCGTCTACTCATCAGGGGTTATCAGCACTTAACTTTTTATACTTCCCGATTTTTTTTATTTTCTGTTGATTTATAACATTTTCGTTGTGTGTATGTAAACATTTGCGACTATACGCCAGTTTGCACGGATGAATGTACGTGAGTTTGTCATGATTATTTACACACGCTCCTGAACTTTCTACACTTTTCTTTGATTTTTAGCTAGTTGTTGCTAATTTATTTCTGTTTATTTTTTTCTAAGCACATATTTGGGCAGCACACTTTCTTTTAAATATCTTCCGTTAAATATGACTGACAAGGATAATTCATTCTCTTTTTTAAATTTTTTTTAGAGTTCATGCAATTTTTCAGTTTGGTGGGATTAAATTACTACTAAGAGTATGTGCCTCCAGTCATTATCTATAGTTAACTTTTAAATTGAATTTTTAAAAATAAGTTTTTTTCTTGAAACTTTTATTTTAGTTAAAAGATAAATGATAAAAATTAGTATTTTCAGTAAGCAAAATACTTTGATATATTTTAGACAAATTATATTGATTGGAATCTAAAATTTTGAGATTTTAAAATTTAAAAAAAATTTCGGCCATTTTTGGGCGATCAACATATTTGTAAACAAAAGTTAATTCTCGGGTTTAAAAATCTCGCAAAAATAAAATATACATCTCTAACACACTATTTATGAAAAATTAGCAAATTTAATATTAAATTAATCTGATTTATACAAGTAATACTTATTTATAGAATGAAATTTAGACTAAAACTATTTCTTAATTACGGAATGTTGATCTTTCTGACCTTTTCCGTATGAATTGACATGTGACAATGGACAGATGCGGGATAATTCCAAATGTCTATGGTGATTACAAGTAACATATTTGCCAAAATTCTTTCTCTGTTATGGGAAGAAACCGTGAAACACATAACCTTTTAATGTACATACAGAAATTGCCATACAAAAAAGAACTTTAAGTACACAAAAAACTTAACATGCACTAAAAATTATTTTTAAAAAAATGATGACTCGATGATTTATATTAAACTTTTTAATTTTTGTTTAGTAAACATAGTCTTCACTTAATAACTTTACCTAATGTCTACAAGTTTTTGAAATATTTTAAATTGTTTTTTGAAACTTTATGGCTAAAAACTAAAAACATTCTTTTAAAATTGCATTATTAATCAAAACAATTTTTTAGACTATAATGTCTTTAATTTGTATTTATTAAAGCAATTACAAGTTATTCTAATTAAATAATGGCATAGTTTTATTGCATTTTTTATTTTACTGTTGGGAGCAGATTTTCAGAAAAAGAGCCAAATAGTTGAAAAAATAATACATGATTTACATTATCCTATGAGTACTGCGTTTACCTAATAAAACCAATTTTGCCTACAAAATTAAATTTCTTGAAATATCATGAATTTACATGGAGTTGGGTAATAGATGTAAAAACTATATATTTTACCAAGATTTTAGAAAAATAATTTTTAAAAATACTAATTTATCATTTTTAAAAATAATTTTAAAAACCTTTTTTCTTTTAAATTTTTTTTTGCAAAATAGTTTCATTCATTTGTGAATAAATCCTGAAAGTTTTATCAAAATTTAACAATTATTTGACTTTTGCAAGAATTCCCAAATTAATGTGTCTTTTTAGGAAGTTTCCCCATTCCTACTTCAAATCATATTTGTTTTTTGTCTATCATTTAAAATTCTGCCAATGAGGATCTTTTGATAATTTATTGGCTGAAAGAGTCGGAAGTTCTTATGTACATTATGAGGTTAATTGTTTATATATATATATATATATATATATATATAGACTGGACATAACTATCGCCCAGTTCACACTCCACCCACGTCTTTTGAACAGGTGAAGAGGCTCATCCCTTGTTTCCTGTTTAGGATGTGGTTCCCGGCTTTCTTTTTTTTTTTTTTTTTTTTTTCAATATTTCACTTTTTTTTCCTCCTGCTCTCAACTGGAGTAGATAAATTTAACTATCGCTCAGTTCATACTCCACCCACGTCTTTTGAACAGGTGAAGAGGCTCATCCCTTGTTTCCTGTTTAGGATGTGGTTCCCTGCTTTCTCTTTTCCAATCATTTTACTCTTAAGTAGCCCCATGCGCCTCAGTGGCGTCACCGACTTGCTTGGGGCGATATGATTAAAATATATATATATATATATATATATATATATATATATATATAATGTAAATATCCGAGTGAATACAAAACGAAGAAATAATTTTTACAACGTCCAAAACATTAATTTAAAACAGTGCTCGATATATCATATTTAGAGCTGTGACTATATATTATAAATTATATTTTAGAACGTGTACATAATTATATATATATATATATATATATATATATATATTTCCAATACAATAGGAAAAATCTTTCCTAAATCCAAAATTAAGATTAAATATACAAATTTACATTAATTATAAAAACTCTGCTTAAATACTAAAATATTCTGTACAAAATAAGCATCCCACCCCTGGCCGGTTCTTCTAAGAAATCCAAAGGATATAGTCTAGTCGCAAGATAATAAAAACTTAGATTTAACATTAGCAGATAGAATGTGTCTAGAAATCAAAGACTCTCATTAATCAACCATTTTAACTACCCACATCACTTTCTTCAAAATTCTAATCCACGATATTTGTTCCGTTATCACTAACCCCCACCAACATCCCACACACAACTGACCAAATCTAAGAAAAGAGGCTTTCCATTAATATCCATACCGCCTGATGAGACATTGAAGTTTCAATGTCATAACAAATGTACGATTTGTAGTGGATATATATAAAATTATGTACATGTTCTAAAATATAATATATATATATATATATGCTCCTTTTTGAGGTAACAATCCTTCTTTCAGGTAAATTTCGTTTTAATATGACGGACAAGGTAGTATGGTTGCCTTTTTATATAAATAATTTTTATAGGTTCTTGTATAATTTTCTTTTCAGTAGATAAATTATATAAACATTGTCTTATTATTTAATTTCGGCTATACTTTTAGGAATTATCAAGGATGAATTTTGTTTTACTTTCAACATTTTATTTTATATACCTGTTCAATTTCTGGCTCGGTCGTTCCATATCTGCTAAAGGTTAAATTGAATCTTGTCTGCCATGATATTTTTCGTAGTCTAGTGTTAAGGCACGTTCGTTCTAAAGACAGCATATCCCCGGTGTTGGGATTATGCAGGTTCAATTCCTCATGGAAGATATATTTTTCAACTAAAATTTCTCGAAAGATTAAGGGCAGTATAAATTATAATGTACTGCTTAATTCTTCTTTTTCTCTGTGCCCTGTCCTTTTAGGATGTAGGCGATCATGGCTTTCCACGTCTTTTATTCCTGGTTACTTTTAGCACGTCTTCTCCTGTTACCCATACAACCCTCGTTCCATCATCTACATGATTACGTCCCTCAAATATGTTATCCACTGCTTTGCATTATCTCTTTATATATATATATATATATATATATATATATATATATATATTAATCATATCACCCCGCTCAAGGCGGTAACGCCACTGATGCGCAGGGAGCTACATAAGAATGAAATGATTAGAAAAGAGAAAGCCGGAAACAACATCCTAAACAGGGAACAAGGGATGAGCCTCTTCACCTGTTCAATAGACGTGGGTAGAGTGTGAACCGGATGATAGTTAAGTCTATCTACTCCAATTGAAAAAAAAAGAAGATATATATATAATGCGTGTGTGTGTGTGTGAAAATAATATATGTGAATGTGATTTAGTCTTGTTCACACTCTCACTCTTTTTCCCTCTCAAAATCGAGTATTTGTTTTAATCTAATTTTCTGACGATGGGTCAGAGTGCAGGAATGTGGACCCATACTTTAGCCGTGTAAGACACTCTGATTTGAAATTGGAAATGCGGTTTACCGATTCCATCATTCACACTGGTATCATTCACGCTACTACCTGTCATCCTCTCCCGTCTTTATCTCCCACATACACACATATCATGCTAATGTGAAACTTTAGAAAGGCCCTGTATTTATACATCTGCTTCGACTCTGTTCTACTCATTGCACATGCCCTATTGAAGTTGAATAAATTCTTGATACTTCCTTAATGCGAATACTACTTCCCACCCGAAAGCCCACTAACTCCAACTCATCCATATGTTGATTGCAGCTCATAGAACACTGTTCGAATGTCAGATGTCCCCAATGGCACATGATTCAGAAAGTCTTGGCATGGGCGGGAAAGAGAATGATCGTAAAATGTCAACGCGATTAAGACGTCACTGCAAGCGTTCGACTGAAGTTGAAATGGTCGGCAAAATGGCGTCCACGCCTTGTCTCGCTTTTCGGAAATCTGCCTCATGGCCAAATGCCTGTTATGTAACAAAATTCATCCTTATATGCGAGCAAGAGAAAAAAATCTAATTTAATAGTGCACGAAATATACGCACACACACATCTATATATATATATATATATATATATATATATATATATATATATTGGTTGATTGATTGTTTAATACTTAGTTTTTGGTCCTAATAGAGTTAGACATTTGTATTAAAGTATTCTATACAATTATATTGTAGAACTTTTGAATATTTTTCATTTTCAAACGAGTTTTTTCGCTACCTTGGTTTCTACCATGAATGGTGTCTTCAGGCAATTTTTAATAACTATTCAAATTTGAGTTATTAAAAGTCGCTTGAAACCACCACTCATGGTAGAAACCAAGGTAACGAAATAACTCGTTTAAAAATTAAATATATACAACAAAGATTGCTAAAACAAAAAACAACCAGTATATTTTTGGAAGATAACATTTTAAAACATAAAGTGTTTGAAATTCTTATTACTAACAAACGGAGCATAAATTAAATATTTTCCTTGTCTTTTCAGATTTTTACAGAAATGTTGTTCACACGTCCATCGTTTAAATGGTTAAATTTCTGAGAAAAGGAAATCTCGCAATGATAAATTCATCCTTTGAATTTCATTTGTTTCATGTATATTTAATCCGACATTTATACAACAAACGGCAGAATTATTGCATTTAAAATAGATGACACATTTTTTTAAATAGACAGTCTGTATGACGTCTATCGGTCTGCGCATTCCAGAAATCTGAATTAAAATCAGTTTACGGACATCAGTGTAGGAGAAAACATCAGATTGCTGTTTGGCTTCTGAGCGTCACAGTCTACCAAGGATCTATTTTCCCTAAAAATAAATTAAATTATATATATATATATATATATATATATCTTTAATCCAAAAGGATAAGCAGTAAGGTAAATCCCCAAAAAACCCAATTCTAATTAATATTAATGTCAATAATATTAAGATTGATCCATGTGGAGGGCTCAATGCAGTTTTAATATTCTAATTACAGAGCCAATTATAAAATAAAACAAAATTTCGATGTTCAAATTCGTTGAATAGCCATTTCTACAAAAAAATCAACGAATATTTATTCACAGATTCAAATGACAAAAGATTTTATACCGGCAGATGTCCAAAAAAGATTTCATCACAGAAAATTAAAAGGGGTGAGATTAATAAATTAAAAAAGCAAACAGAGAAGCAGACAGATACCTATGTCTATTTTTAGAAGCCTCTCTTTTTCTTAACTGAGTTTAGATTTTAAATGTTGAAATTTAGCCATGTCTGGGCGAATAGAAGTGGTAGGGGGAACGAAAGGCAAAGGAAAAAAAAAACATCTATATATATATATATATATATATATATAAGGTGTTCCATTAAGACAGATTGAATCATATAATTTCAGCCATGGCAGTTACGAATGGAAACTCAAATGTAAACATTTCAGTGTTTGGGTGTCAATCTGAGAACAATACAAAGGATTCGGAAAGAGTTTCATCAGTCTCATGGTGATTAGGAAGGTACGGAAGCTCGACTATGGCTGTTCTGATAAGGAAAAATGTCTGAATTTTTTAGTGAGAGCGTCACATCTAACACGGAGGCCCACATCTTGCCTTGATGAGTTAGTTCAGTCCTGGCCAAAAATGGTGGCTGCTGGAAGACTATATAGCAACAGAACTCTGCTCCATGTCACATGAGGAGAACCCAGTTATGGTTATCAGACAGTTTCTGCGAAAAAATCACCCCTTACATCTGGCTACTTAACGGCAACGTCTTTGATTATTATGCCTGAGGCATATTTGAGCGGGTAGCCAGCAAAACTCTTTGTAAAACCCAACATAGACCGAAGGTAAGGATTATGAGAGCATTCAAAAACTTAAACAAGGAGACCATCCAGAATAGTTGCAGGAATTTCCGAATTCGTTTGAAGGCCATGGTTGAAGCCAATGGCACTTTTATTGAATAAATTTACTTTTTAATACATCAAGATATAATTACCAAAATAGCTGTTAAAATAACTTGTCAGTAATTAGACGACAATTTATCTGTATATATATATAATTATAGACTCTCCCGTCGATTTCGAGGTATGAGCGTCTAACTAGATTAGACTACCACACAAAGAATTGTTTAAAGTGGTGAAGGTTTGTGTAGCACCATCCACACTTGTTGGAACTGCTGATAACAAACAATCGGTGCAGACGTCTTCCACAGATCGCATGAACAACAGACCTCAGTTATTTAACCCATAACTGAAAGGAAGGGACGGATTAATACCTTTCCCAAGGGTACCAGAGCGTAAGTGAATGCAAAGTGTTCGACTGGAATTGGAACTTGGCTCACCAATTTCCCCCTCTGAGCCGAGTTCCACTGCACATCCGTCAATAACGGTTACAGCACCTGGTATTCCCAAGCAGTCACCCATCTAAGTACTGACCAGGTTCAACGTTGCCCATCTAAGTACTGACCAGGTTCAACGTTGCCCATCTAAGTACTGACCAGGCTCAACGTTGCCCATCTAAGTACTGACCAGGCTCAACGTTGCCCATCTAAGTACTGACCAGGCTCAACGTTGCCCATCTAAGTACTGACCAGGCTCAACGTTGCCCATCTAAGTACTGACCAGGCTCAACGTTGCCCATCTAAGTACTGACCAGGCTCAACGTTGCCCATCTAAGTACTGACCAGGCTCAACGTTGCCCATCTAAGTACTGACCAGGCTCAACGTTGCCCATCTAAGTACTGACCAGGCTCAACGTTGCCCATCTAAGTACTGACCAGGCTCAACGTTGCCCATCTAAGTACTGACCAGGCTCAACGTTGCCCATCTAAGTACTGACCAGGCTCAACGTTGCCCATCTAAGTACTGACCAGGCTCAACGTTGCCCATCTAAGTACTGACCAGGCTCAACGTTGCCCATCTAAGTACTGACCAGGCTCAACGTTGCCCATCTAAGTACTGACCAGGCTCAACGTTGCCCATCTAAGTACTGACCAGGCTCAACGTTGCCCATCTAAGTACTGACCAGGCTCAACGTTGCCCATCTTCGGTGATCGAGGAGAACCGGTGTATTCAACTATATATATATATATGAGAGAGAGAGAAAAGATCGATTTGAACACAGTTGTGTCTGTCAGTTTCTTGTTTGCATGCAACATTCAGCCAGTCTTTGTTGGGTAGTAGATCAATTAATTATGCATGCTGTTTATCGAGTCATCATGAGTATCAACGCTCTTATCTTTAGTGTCCATTCGTATTTACGCACACTCTAGCCCAGGTATTGCAAACTTTTGCCCATGCAACGAGTGCTGGAAATTTATCCACAAACTCCCACATTCCATATATGGCTAGATGCCCACACATCAGTATTTGGAATATTAGTCAGACAACGTATTTTCATGAATTCAAAATTCTTCATTGTTGGTCATTTGGTTAGCTTTTAGGACGTGGGTAGGACCGAGAACTTGTGTATGTGTGGATGTCTTTGTGCGTTACTATAATGACATAGAAATTCGAGTTGTATTTGAGTTGGGAAGCCTGCTTCCGCCGAAAGCTGGTCATTTCCCAGAAGACCAAAAGCACACAGCTAGAAAATATTATGTCTCGCAGGAAACTCTTTGACGATGTTCTTATCACTGACAAACTTATTTTCTCAGGTTTTTTCTTCCCTCATTTTATATTTTTTCTTTCGTTTCTTTTTCTTTCTCTAATTCGTTTTCTTTTCTTCTTTCCCAAATTGTCTTTTCTTCCAATTCTTATTTTCAAATACATCATTTTTTTTTGTGATTCTACTTTTCATGATTTTGTTTCATTTTTTCTTTTTTAGCCTTCATTTTTTTTTCTTTCATCATGGTTTTCTTCTGTCCTTTATTTTTTCGTGTCTTTATTTTCTTTTGATGCTGCTTTACATTTCTTCACCGTAATCACTCAGTCAGTTAAGAGCCATACGTGATACACGCTTGGGCGATCATGTCTCGAAAGAGACATGACTGACTGGGCAGAAGATTATCCCGCAGTAGGTTGCCATTGCTTTCTGCGGTAGACTGGTTGCCGACCAAGGCTATAGAACCCAATCTGTCCTGCTATTTAACCAATAACTGGAAGGAATTGACGGATTAATACCTTTCCCAAGGGTATTTGCGCGTAAGTGAATAAAATGAATTCAACTGGAATTCGAACTCGGCTCCCCGGCTTCTCGTTCCGAGCCGATATCCACTGTACCACAACGCACATTTCTTCACCGTCATCACATGTTGATTTTTGGACATCGTTATTTTATTTTCTCTCTATATCCTCCCCCACACACTCTGACCTTTACAAGTCTCCACTCTGTTCCTGGCAGCTCTCTAAGTTTATCTCATTTTGGCTCGTCTTGCTAAACTTTTCATATCTCCTTTGGCATCTCATTTATGAGAATTGCTATGATTAGTCTCTCTATTTCGACACGCTTTTATATTCATTTTTTTGCTCTGTTCTTTACGCTTTGCTTTTACTTTTCTTTGTTTCTTTCCTATTTCACCTTTTAACCATCAATATATTATTAGTAATATTTTTTTTGTTCTGGTTACTTAAACCGCTATTACGAATAATAATGAATTTGCCATTCATGCTGAGAGATATATAAAAGATAACAGACTAGACATAATGGTTAAAAATTAAAATATCTTCCAATTGATATGACAGTGCCGTCAGATAAATTTATGCTAAAGAATGTCAAATTAACTGAATCTGAAGATCTTGAAATTGAAAAACGGCGAAGCTCTTTAAAAATAATGTTTTACTTGTGATTTCTATAACCGTTCAAAAACGGTAAAACCAACCGCATTCCTGTCAGTCCCTGTTTACATACATTGCAATGTATAGATCTGCTCATCTACTCTGAGTATTTTTAAGGTAATGAAAACAAAAATTGTAGATGTTAAGATGTTAAGTATCACTTATCAGAAATTTGTGCTAACAGAATTTGTATATTTACAACCTAGCCTCACCCCATGTCTCGAGAAATGACCTGGTAATAGATTATACTAAACTGAAAGCGAAAGGTTTTTTTTATTATTACGTACTATATTGTCCTAATCTTCTTAATTTTTCTCCATTTTTTTCCAAGTCTTTTTTTTCTCTTTCTTTTTCTCTATCGCACTTCTTATTCATTTGTCTCAATGCCAAAGGCCATAGATAAATCGAACCGTTAAATATACTCTGGTGAATACTCTAGTATTTTCACGCATTTTATCGATTCATAAACTCTTGTGAAAAAATATGCATGCGTCATACGCCGATAGTCTTGTAAACACTGGTTCGATTCCCTGCTCAACTGTTTAGTCCCTTTATCAGGTTAGTAAACCTTTTAGTATCTAATTTATTATTTACATGCAATTCATTTTATTTGACCATAAACAGTTAATAAGTGACATCTCGGCAGGTATTCCTCATTTCGTTGCGTAAAACAGAATTTGATAATTTAGCCTGTCGTTTAGTAAATAACTAACACAAAAGAGTAAAGGTTTCAGAATTATCATTAGGAAATATTTAATCTTTGAAATATAAACTCATTTAATTCTACCTTGTTTAAGAAAAGCACATGCATCACCATCAAACGAGAGCGCTAACACTCGTTAAAGAATAAATTCAGTCAGTCAGGTGCCATACGTGATACACGCTTGGGCGGTCATGTCTCGAAAGGGACATTACTGACTGGGCAGAAGATTATCCCCGCAGTAGTTTGCTATTACTTTCTGTGGTAGACTGGTTGACAGCCAAGGCTGTAGAACCCAATCTGTCTTGTTATTTAACCCATAATTAGTTGGAAGAGACGGATTAATATTTTTTCCAAGACCAAAATTATGTGGCATCCAGTGATGTTCGAACTCAGTCAGTTAAATGTTATATGTGATACACGCTTGGGCGATCAAGTCTCGAAAGAGACATGACTGACTGGGCAGAAGATTATCCAGAAGATGGTCATTAATTTCTCCGGTAGACTGGTTGCTAGCCAAGGCTATAGAACCCAATCTCTTTTGTTAATTAACCCATAACTGGAGGAAAGTAACGGATTAATATCTTTCCAAAGAGTATTTGTGCGTAAGTGAATGCAAGGAATCCAACTGGAATTCGAACTCGGTTACTCGAATTCTCGTTCTGAGCGGATATCCACTGCACCACATCCCAAAGAATAAATTAAATCATTTTTTTAAAATAAATTAAATATCTTGATTTACAGAAGAGAAAATGTTAAAATAACGAGAAAACAAGAACGGAAATTTCGGCACTGATAGCCGAAGCCGGATTGAGATGACCAAGAACGCATTCCAAAATCTAAGAGTATTTAGACAAGAAAATTTCGTTGGAAACAAAGAAAAGAGGACTGTACTGTTATGTGGGATGTGCGTTGTGGTGCACTGGATATCGGTTCGGAACGAGAAATCGGGGAGCCGAGTTCGAATTCTAGTTGAATTCATTACATTCACTTCCGCGCAAATACCCTTGGGAAAGGTATTAATCCGTCTCTTCCTTCCAGTTATGGGTTAAATAACAGGACAGAATGGGTTCTATAGCCTTGGCTGGCAACCAGTCTACCGCAGAAAGCAATGGCAACCTACTGCGGGATAATCTTCTGCCCAGTCAGTCATGTCTCTTTCGCGACATGATCGCCCAAGCGTGTTTCGCGTATGGCACTTAACTGACTGACTGTTATGTGATATGAGTCCTTCTATATAGCAGAGAATTCTGAGCAGTCTCCTAAACGATAGAAAACCCGACGAAGCAGAAATGTGGTACTATAGAGTTTGCGATTGAGAAAACATGTGAGCAACGATGATGTTTTGGAGAAAATGGAAACGAAAATCAGATTTTTACTTGACATCAACAATAGATAGTTGAACATTTAATGAGAAAGGAGAATCTGATACTCACATAGCGGAGAGTGAAAAAGAGGGAGAGGCGAAAACAGCGCGTGATATACTTCATGGGCTTAAGCAGATGGATAGAAGAACAGGGTTTGTGAGAAATTACAAAACATAAGAACTAAAAGGAACAGTAAGATGTAGTGGGCCATGATGGCTAATATCCTGAAGTGACACGGCACATAAAAGTTAGTAAATATTGATCTGAATTTAGCATTTCGGAAACACTCACTTTCTCAACACAGTGACCTATCTTTCCCGTATTTGTTTTTCTTTAAATATTTTCATGGCATTTGTCCAGATTATCTTTTCTCATTGCTACCATGACATCATGAATGAAAGTGTAGTGCTAGATAGGAAGTTAGGTCTCATCATTTTACTGTTGAAATTAAGTATAACCGTAAGTTCTGTCCTTTCAGTGTTTTTTTTGTTTTTTTTCACGTTCATGGAGCCCTTCCAATGTCTTGCTTTCCAGTTAAATACGATTTTTAGAATGTTTAATCTAACTTGAACTCTCTTCTTTCTCCGTGAACCCTATTCTTTTATCAGTAAAGTTTTCTCAGTTTTCTTTAATAACAGTAAACCTTTGCGTTTTAGTGGCTTTATCGACATTGGAATGAAATGATTAAAAAAAAACTTTGCGCGGAGATTTTGACAACTTTGTTTTATATAATAATCCATATCGATGCCATTGATTATATTTTAGAGTTTGAGTTTTGTTTAATGGCATGTCAGTCTCTGTGGGTTATTTAATGCAAAAAATGTGGGATTTTAAGCTATTTTTATGTTCAGTTATAGTGAGAAGGTTGATTTAGTCAGATTTTAAGAAAAAAATTTTGTTTTTATTTTCTTTTATTTTAAAAAAAACTGAAAATGTCTTCTACTTTTGTATTCAAAATTGTTTTGCTGAGATTTTTTTTCCTTCAAAAATGTGTTATAGTAATAATTTTTTTCTTCAAAAATATATTGCTCGTAATAGTTTTCCTTCAAAAATGTATATATTTCTATAAAAGTTTATTTTTATGTATATATATATATCGATAAAAGTATATTTTTATACTTTTATAGTGTTTTGGATCCCAGTTTGGGGGTTAACTATTTGCCAATCGCTGGTACCCTAATAAGTGCTACCACTCGGGTCAGGGTGGACCTTGGAACAATAGAAATTAAGAGGTAGTTCCATGCTCCTTACGACCTCCCGATCAGAGGCCTTGCTGCCAGATTTAGTTTACCCTCATGCTCAGTACCCTTGATTATATTTATATACCATATACAGTGTAATGCAAAAGTTTGCAACACATGACAAAAATGTCTCTCTGTGTATTTCTAATTTTTTTTTTAATCGTATCACCCCAAGCAAGGCATTCCACTGCCACTATAGCGCAGGGGTTTACATAGAGGGATTGGGTATAGGAAATGTCAGAAGGAGGGTGATAGGCGATGTACATAAGGAGAGAGTGGGTGTGAGTTAGTGTGTTAGGTGTGTATTGACCTTACATTTAAACTCCTGGAGGTTGTAGCCGTCGGGGAAGCAAGCATGCGGTAGGGAATTCCACAGGCGGGAAGTGCGAGGAAAGAATCTGTTGGAGTAGAAATTGCGGTTACATTTCTTCGGTTTCACTGTAAAAGGGTGGGACCTAGTTACCAATTTGATATCTCGTGCAAATTCACATCTGGGAGGCACCAGTGATTTAAGTTCGTCATTAAGATTGATTCAAAATTTACTACTAATAATAAATATGATTAAACCTTTAGCCAAACAATTATATTAAAAGAATAAACAATAAAAGTATCCGACGAAGAAAAGCTAATATTAATAGCGCAAATGTTCACATTACATCTATTAAATCATCTATTAATATTTCCTAGCGCAACAATTATTTCTAATTACAGCATGTAGGCGTTCGGAGTAGACCACTACGAATTTCTTGCGTGTTTCTTGGCAAATATTTATCTATTTTTCACAACAAAATTCTTTTAGTCCATGCATAGTTTGCTGTTTTCTTCTTTGAATCCTCAGTTTCAGTTCTCTCCATAAATGTTCTGTCGGATTCAGATCTGGAATTTGTCTTGGCTATTTTGAAACGTCTATTCTATTTGAAATTTTATATGTCCCGGAAAAGGATATATATCAATACTAGGTAGTTCAGTGGTTTAGGCAAATGTAACTGGATAGGTCAATGTAGTCCGTAGACGGTACTCGTCGTATGCAGTGTCCTGAGACGTAGGCGTAGTCAATAATCGTAGCAGAGCTATGGATGTAGACCAATAGATATATTCAGAAGTTTCAATGTTGCAGTTCTTACAATAGTGCAGAAAATCGATAATATATATATATATATATATATATATATATATATATATATATATATATAAATCGATACCAGGAAGTCAAAATTTGACTTACATTCATTCATTTTTCTTTCAGTCTACGTTTTCGTTTTAACTGGAAACTTTTAATCTTTCGTGTCAACGTTCAAAGAGTCTGAGCTCCAAAACCATGGATTAGTTTTAAAGCTTTCATAACACCCGAGCAACGCCGGGCTATACTGCTAAACTTTCATAATGCCAAATTTTGCAATACATTTATTAAATCATCTATTAATATTTCCTAGCGCAACAGTTATTTCTAATTACAGCATTTAGGCTTTCGGAGTAGACCACTACGAATTTCTAGCGTGTTTCTTGGCTAATATTTTTCTATTCTTTTTTTAGTTACTAAATATCGTTTTTTCTTCGTGAGATATTTTTTAAGTATTTTTTTTAAATAATCGCATTGTTTGACTGAATACCTATATATATATATATATATATATATATATATGTTTTAACGAGCAATAACAGTTTAATTAATGCAACTCTATTAGAAACACCTAAAAATATTTTTGTAATGTGCTGTAAACTTTGCGTGGCGCTATAATGCCAGACACTAAATTTTGGCACTTTTACTATGTCAGACTTCCACCTCATAACTTAGTATATATTTATGATGTTAAATTTACTAAAGCGGGTGGCCTCTTCAGTGCAAAACTAAAGACATCGAAAGTATAGTTAAACAATACAAAAGTGATGAAGTATACGTACACAACAGAAAAAGCAAAACAACGCATAACCTAGCGAGTTATCTTGAATAAATGGATGGCGGAACATAATTTAGGAAAAATAACAAAAAGAAAAATAAGAGCTACAAAGAACAGGAAATTGTGGAGAACCACGATCGCTAACTTTCTGAAGAGACACAGAGCATTTAACATGATGAACCTGGTTGCAGTTGGATTTGTTTGATATTTAAAATATTTTCAGTTTTGTGTGAGATTTTCAAAGTACGTCGATGTACCAGAAATTTTCTAGATTTAATTTTATTCGTCAAGAAAATTGGTTATCATTCTCCTCGAAATAGATTAACTCGTCGTAGTGTAACGGTTAGCAGTCTTGTCTCGCTAGAATTATTACAATCGAGTAGTGAGTTCGATCCTCACTTGGTTGCCCATACAGTCGGCTTTGTGCTACATCTAAGCAGTTTTTTTTTTTAATCATTTCATTCCAATGTCGATAAAGCCACTAAAACGCAAGGGTTTACTGTGATTAAAGAAAACTGAGAAAACTTTACTGATAAAAGAATAGGGTTCACGGAGAAAGAAGAGAGTTCAAGTTAGATTAAACATTCTAAAAATCGTATTTAACTGCTTAGAAAATCTACACTCTCTTCGGAATAATCAACTTGAGAACATGTCCAGCAATGTAGGGGCCTCTTTCACAAATATCAATGCTAATAATCGAAGAACAATCTTCCAAGCGAACCGGTATATGTCCAGGTTCTGTTTCCAAATGGATCTCATGGTACATCACAGAATGATTCTAGTCTTGCTAGAAAAATAATTGATTGTTGTATGATGATAAACATAAAGGATTTAATAAAAATTCTTCTTGCTTTTTTTGTCATTTTCTTTGTTGAGTAGTGGCCCTAAGTGCTAATCCTTCTGACGCGCCATTCAACCAGTCTTGAAACACGCATATCAATAAAAACTTGTACCCAAATATGTTCATCCAAAACCTGAAGAAGTTTATTCAGATTCTATGGATCAGGTTTACCAAGATTTACTCCAAATTTAGACTCCTCTTATGTCTATCGAGATATCTCAGTAGTCGATCAAATAATCGTAAGTAATGTTTGAACATCACAACTTGAAAGTTATTACAAGCTGGTTACTAATACGATTTTCAGATGCATCATAAAACCATTAAAATATATTCTTACCGTACATACATTCTTGCTTTGTCGGTTGGGGTCTAAAACAAGCCCATTGTATCACTATGCAAAGGATTAAGACCACCAGTAAAAAGAGACACCTGTTTGCTAAGAACCAAGACGCCTTGGAACAGGAACCTGTTGGCTGAGTAGCCAATGTCTTAAGAGTGTTAGTTCTCATGCAAATTGCAGCATTCTCCTTTGATTCCTAATTGGGCTAGACGGGGACTCTTGATTCGATTAATCGGTTAGTCACAGCAACTCCCAATTCAGATATTCCCCCAAAACATTTTTCTTCCTCACCGTATCTCCTACAGTTATTTTAGAAGATAACAAAAATAACTAATCTTTGAAAAAGTCGGTTGTTGTGCGTTCCGTAATAAGGAAAACCAATGAATTTTGACATCATTTTATCTCTTTGCATCTGACGAGTGGATTCGGTATTATAATTTAAGTACTTCTGATGTTCAAATTCCTCTTTTCGTATATCAACTGTGTCGCCATGGTATACCAAGATAAATGAGTTTTGTATTTGTTATTTACCCCTGCTAAACTTGTAGCTGGTAGAAAGAACAAAAATATATAAGAAACTTAGATATCTTATAAGGAAGTGGCGTCAAATAGTCACAGAAAAAGCATATAATTTACTACCTAGGTTTATAATGCCGGAGTCATTTGAAACGCTCCACTGACCGAATTGACTTTCTTGGTGATGGGCAAAGTATAATTAATGCAGTTCTCATTAAAAAAAATTAAAACAATAAAACTATCCTGGTAGAAGAATCAATGACATGCTAAATCACTTTTAAAAGGGCTCATTTTTTTATAGCAGATTAAAAAAATAGAATTAACACATGGCTATCTAAATACCTCTAATGGAGTAGTGACAAACCGTGAACAGTCATCATGTAGTGTGGATGACATAAAATTAACTAAATGTTTTAAAACGATACTGTCCCTTGTTTAAACAGAGTTATAATAAAGACAGATAACTAACAAAATACAAACGGATATAAGCCCTTTTAATTTTGACGCACCAGGAGCTCCATCTGAATTTAAAATTCGGTATGTTATCACCAAACATACATCCCAAACTTTCAAAGATGTTATAGCTGTCAAAACAACAAACATCACAAATCTAAATTCAGAAAATAATCAGTAAGCTGGAGGTAGAAATAGTTTTTTTTCTGGATAGACAATTCTACTATCAAGTAGAATATCAAGTAGACAATTCTACTATCAAGTAGAATATCAAGTAGACAATTCTACTATCAAGAGTAGAATTATCAAGTAGAACAATTCTTACTATCAAGTAGAATATCAAGTAGACAATTCTACTATCAAGTAGAATATCAAGTAGACAATTCTACTATCAAGTAGAATATCAAGTAGACAATTCTACTATCAAGTAGAATATCAAGTAGACAATTCTACTATCAAGTACTAAATTTTTCCAAAACGTACCATTTGCAGAGGACCCGAAAATGATCAAGAATAAAGTAAACAAAATTAAGAATATGACAAATGGATAATGTTTATTGGTGACCCGTTTTGTCGTTTATGATTTCCTCGGACTAAATTTATGTTGGTAAGAATACACATGCGCTAAAAAGGGGGGGCTTGCTGAGAATTTTAGTTTTTTTTTTTTTTTTTTTTTTTGGTTGGTTGCCCCTAATTTTGACATGAAAATTTCTGCTCTGATCAGAGAAGAAAAAATCACAAGAAAATAAATATCTAGAGAGTGCCTTGATCGAAACGTCATCTCAAGCAAATTTGCTACGTGGCTTTTTTATTTCACCATTTCGGACAATCTTCTATTATCTAATTGTGGGATACCTAACAAAAAGTTGATGGAAAGAAAATGAAAAGCGACTCTAAATGAAATCGGCTATATATAAAAAAGCACTATTTACATTATTTGGACTATTGTCCTCATCTTTGTTACCATTTGCACGACGTTCTGGCTGTTGTACGCTTCAGCTTTCTTCAGGTGCTAAAAGCAATGTCTATATCCACTTGGCCATGTTTCCTTAAGGATATAAACCTTGGTTAGTTCCAGTGACTTGACTCAGAGTTGCGTGTTCAATACCAGGTGAACAAATAACTTAGAGAGTTAAAGGGAGATAACTCATGACTACCAAAATATGCTTCCTGCATAGACTGAAAATTATATACCCCAGGGATTTTAATAAAGGGTTCGGTTGGAAAGTCCTAGCACTGAAAGACGGCCGGAGGGTATAACTGCCGAAACGTCGTACAAAGGTCAACAAAGATAAGGACAATAGTCCGAATAATGTAAATAGTGTTGATAATACCTCATCTCAGAAATATAGACTTTCGTGAGCATGCGCAGTCGTACAAAAAACAAATTTAGTCTGATGATGTCCTGATGGACGAAACGCGTCACAAGTAAACTCTGTCATATATTTTCCCCAATATTATTTTAGATATATGAAGAAACATATCTTTATCTCAAATTTTAGCAAGCAAATGCAACAAAAGGTACAATACATAGGAGAAACCTCAAGATAGGAGAAACCTCAATGAAGATATTATCAACACAATAGACATTTTACAAAACAATACTTCAGATATGTTCATTGCCTACTGTAATGAGACTGACCACAGTTTTGACATAAAAATTGCTATCTTGAGTAAAGGAGAAAATAATTCACTATGACATAAATATCTAAAGAGTGCCTTAATCATAAGGTCATTCGCAGTAAATTTGCGCCCTGGCTCTCACAATATTTCAATATTCCTAGAAGATTTTCTTATATAACAGTGCAGAATACCTATTTACAATTTTAAATGAATTTGGTTAAAAAAATGTCTAAAATCATCCCTCACCTGTGCGCATGTGCAGTTGTATCAACATAACAAATTTAGTCTGATGAAGTCCTGTAGGAAGAAACGCGTCACAAGTAAACTCTGTCCACTTTATCATATATTTTTTAATCGTTTTACCCAAAACAGGGGGCTACATAAGACAAAAAGATTAGATAGGAGGAGAGTAATGAAAACGACGAACCAGTTACAAGAGGCGCCAGAGAAGGGAGCAAGAAAAGGATGGGAATACAGGTGTCATGACAGTTGCAAATGTAGAAAGAAAGGAAAACATGTCAATGTATCCTGTTCAATGTACAGTAAGCAGCTTTTGTTTAAATTAGAAACAAGTAAACTTAATTGAATATTCATACTGTTCGTTTAGGCTGGTTTATTTAACTTTTTTTTTTTTTAATAATTTCGCCCCAAGCAAGGTGGTACCGCCACTGATGTGCAGGCGAATACATAAGAGTTAAGGTTTTAGGCAGGATGAGAGTGAAAAGGATGATGAACCAGCTACAGGAGTGACAGAAAGGGCAAGAGAAGGATGTGGACACAGGAGTTAAAACAGTTACAAAGGTAGAGAGAAAGGAAAAGAACAAGATAGGCGGGGTGATGTAAAAAGAATTGGAGTCAAGTGGTAAAGAGATGGGTATTGACATTGCATTTAAATTCCTGGAGGTTGTAGCCGTCAGGAAATCAAGAATATGGAAGAGAGTTCCACAGGCGGGAAGTGCAAAAAAATAAGCTGATGAGTAGAATTGTAGGCTACATTTGCTTGATCTGTGAATGGGTGGGACCCAGTTGCCAGTCTGGTTGTACAAGTAAACTCATGTGGCAGGAGCACCAGTGACTTAAGTTCGTCGGAGCAAAAGCCATGAAAATATTTATAGAACAGAGAGAAAACCACATTCTGTCGGTGAGAAAGTGGCTGGATTCGAGCCGCCAAGTCGGTACCTATTACTTTACTTATTCTCCTTTGGAGCCTGTCGAGAACACTGAGATGAACAGTGGTGTGGGCCCTGAACATATATGACAGCAGTATTCTATGCACGGACGGATGGTTGATTTATATTTGTGCTGGATTCAGGCAGAAAAACATCCTGACATGACACAGTGATCCAACCTTTCTAGCAATGGATTTATATTGTCCCCAATATTATTTTTTTTTATATATGAAAAATGTATCTTTATCGCAGATTTAAGAAAGCAAATGCAACAAAAGATAAAATCTTGTATAACATTGGTACAGCAAACTGTTAGACAAATGTCTGTTAGGTCAGAACAAACCATATAACACAGAAAAAAAAAATCTGAAAGTTTCACAGAGCAAAATTTATCTCCGAAAGAAATATTTTAAAAAATTAAATATATATATATATATATATATATAATCCAACAAAAGATATAATAATTATAAATAATTCCAAGCATTAACCCAAATTAAAAGAACATACTGAAGCATATTTATTCTTTGCCAGCCTGCTTTCATCTCCCACTAATCTAGCTAAAGAGCCGAGCCCAAAAAAGTAGTTGTACATGAGGCGTAAAAATGACAATACTGTCGTATTTATACCTATGTCCTCACTGCTTACATCTACATACTATCTCCGTTACTGAGCCTTCGTTTTTGTTAGCTGTAGCGACTTTTAAACATATATCTATAGTCATTCGCAGACAGATCTGTTTCGCTGTATCGCAGCTCATCAGTACGATTAGACACCCGATTGCCTTTTACCCAGGTTTAAAACGCGACCGAATTAACGTCAGTCGGCGATTCTACTCCTGAGCTACGGGCGCTCGGTAGAAGGAGGCATACTTTTTAGCGTGTATATTATCATTATACACGCCCAATAGCTGAGTGTGTTCTAATTCATTGCTGAATGAACGAAGCGTAGATGCCAGAGAAGCTACTGTTTTTTTCAAAGTTTACCATCCTTCCAGAGTGCTCAATCAGGGTGTGAGATTATATATATATATATATATATATATATATATATATATATATTAAATACGTGTATATTATATTTATAATTAAGCATAAAATACATGAGGACATGCTGAAATATTCATGGTCCGATGGACTATTCAACTCCGGATCAAATGACAAGAAAATTAGTATCGGTTTTCCAACCCTTCTTTTGAACCGGTAAATTTCTGGTATTCGATTTCATATCTAAAAGAATTGAGCCATGATTATCAGATTACGTTTTCTGCAGCGAATTAATATCGCTAAAATTCCACCATTATTGAATTTTGAATTAATTTACTTCCTATTTGTAGTTAAATACAAAACTTAGTGATGCGTGTTTTTGTTTTTTGTTTTATTTTTGTTTAATAAAACGTTATCCCGTAACCTAAAAGAGCAAATACTTTATATTACAAGTTCTTGACGCATGTTAACAGGGTTTTGGTAACTGATTACGTGCACAGTATATTTAATGCAACCTTTATTTTTCGTGGTTTGTTGAAAGTGATCCCAGATATAGAAAGAGAACAGAAGAATATATGAAAAAGGTGATAATACAACGAAGAATAAATTAAAGCAAATGAAACTATTGACGAGAACATAATGTTGAAACTGAAAATAAGAAGAAAGTGTAAAATTAATGCTCAACAACTGAATAGTGATAGTTGAACCGTAAACTCAGCGCCTCGGAAAATGAATTGTTCAAACCACTGAGCTACTCCAGCTAATGCGTAGAGCAAGAATACACATTTTTAAGAGATCATAATAAATCTTCGATCAACGTGGCCTTTCGTGATGTAAATTATAGATCCTTGTTTGTAATATCGAAATCCATTTTTCCTGCTTAAGCTTGCTTTATTTCCTTGTATTTGCTTCAAAGATTAATAATATGCGTGAATAGCAACGGGATAATTGAAAACGAAATAGGAAATGCTGATATGAAAATTTTTGTCACTTTCTTTGTTTGTCTTGGGAAGGTCTGGATATTCGAAATCTATGATTGATTTATCGAAACTTCCTGGTCGATCAATTATTGGCCATGCGCAATAGGAGTAAAATTATATAGCTTGTTGATCAATACTCAAATCTCTTGCATATATGATTACAGTCATTGAAGAATTCAGGAGAATAGAAAATAAAATATTTTTACTTCGGACGAAATCAATAGCCCCGTCAAGACGTGGCTGGACGTGTTCAATAGGTTATTTAGAAAATGTATTATTTGGGTGGAGATATCAGCCGGGAATATGCAAATAATACAGGCATAAAATATCCTCCAAAACAAAGCTCATGACCAGCGCAGTATCTTTATATGTTAAATAAACGAATAAGGCAACTACATTCCTTTTGTATTGGGTCTTGTTTGTTTGTCCGTGGCCAAGATATCTCAAGTGCCGGTGGAGAGATTATGATGAAATTTTCAGGGATGATTGGCCTCATGACTGGCACGAACTGATTTGATTTTGAGTATGATCCGATAAGGGATAAAGTTTCTGTTTTCTTTTTTTTTTCTTTTTGTTTTTTCGGTTTTATTAATAAAATTTAATTTTTGCCTTTCAAATACCAAATAGTGAATTATCTATCTTAGATCATTTTAAATACTGAATTACCTCCCATGTTTTATTTTATGTGTTCATTTAATTTTGAGAGCGGTGGAGTTAATGTTTTGTATTTTCACTGTTGAAAATGTTCAAGTTCATTGCCGTTATTATTTTTCATTTTGATAATCATAACTCGCTTATTGCTGATACGATGTCGGTATTGGCTTGGCAAAGGTTTGCGGTCTTTGAATGCTCTTTCTAGTTATATCAATATTATTTTAAAAGTCACAAGATAGTTGGGCGTGCTAAAAGGTTTCCAGCCTAATCCACTTCGTAGGAATCTAACTTCCAAGAAGAGCAAATATGATAAATGGTTTTCGAGTTTCTACTTTGTTGATTATGAGTATTTTTCATTACACATTAGCTTACATATTTGTTAATAAGTAATTATTTATTGTGAAGTTTTCATGCAGTCGGAAGAGATTACTGAATTTTCAATTAAGCATTGCTCAGCTCTGAGGATTTCAAATAAACAAACTCTGTCTAGGTACTGTCCATCTCCTAATCGTTTGTCTGTCTACTATACTAGATAGATGTCGTCCGTCTACCCACGTGCACGTCTGTCCGTCTACCCACGTGCCTGTCTGCATACCCACATACTTGATTGTTTAACTACCGACCTAAATATCCTTATAACCTCCGTATGTTTGTCTCTGAACCTACCTACTCATTTACCAACTTTGCGGTTTGTCTATTTACTCGCCTGTCTTTGTCTCCCCGCTCATATATCTACCCGGGTCATTGTCTATCTACTCACCAACATAGCTATGTAACTAACGCTGCACATTTTTCTCTATCTATCGCGATAGTTACCTGTCTATTTACCCACGTGTCTAACTATATATCTGTCAACCTACCAACTACGGGTACTTTAAGAAAAATGATGATAGAAGCGCACTGATTGACCTGTTAAGAATTCTCTAATCGGCTGTGTCCTTGACACCAGATATAATTTCTATTGTTGTCTTTATTAGTTGGACTTTAAAAATAGTTTTCTTAGTGGTAAATATTTAGTCGAATATATATATATATATATATATATATATATATGTTGATCTTATTTTGCGTTTTCTTCGGTGTTTGTTTAAAAATAAAAGTTGGCGGCATAAATCTACATAATTCTGAAATTAATATTTCTTAATACAGAAATAGTGTATTCATACCGAGTAGTATTATATATATATATATATATATATATATATATATATATATGTCATCCGCAGACGGATGTGTTTCGCTGTATCACAGCTCATCAGTACACTCAGACATTTGACTGCTTTTTAAACCAGGATTAAAACTCGACCAAATCGGCGTCAGTCGGCGATTCCTCCTCTGGACTATGGGCGTTCGGCAGAAAAAGGTAAACCTTTAGCATATGATGTATCATACGCCAATAGCCAGAGTGCTCTAATTCATTACTGAATGAGCGATGTGCAGATGCTAGAGTAGCTACTGTTTTTTTCAAAGTCTACCATTCCCCGAGAGCGCACACACAAACACACTGTATACTAAAAAATTACAAAAGAAAAGGCCAAAATCAAACCATTCACTAAAAATCAACTTCCTGAAACTTGTTCTTCGGCACAATTTTTCTACATTTTTTTAATAATTGGAATAGGAAATGTAAAGTTCTTGCTATTCTCAATAATTTATTTTATTTAAATTTCCCATATTGTTTGTTTAACAAAAGCTAACTGAATATAATTGCAATTGTATGGATTAAAAGTTTAAAGAAAATAACGTTATCATAATCTAGATAAGACTGATCTTAAAATCTATTAATTTCAATGATTAATAATTATATGCGAGTAAGCAGATAAAACGCTAATAAAATTAATCTTACTATTTTCTTTGAGTTATTTTTTTTTTTTACCTTTTTACTTTTTATTAATTGCAATTTTACATAGAAAATTTGATTGAAAAATATACTTTGAAAATTAATCTCTTATTTTGATAACTCTCATTCAAATTCCAAATTAGTATACCCTGTTCTTGGCTGGTTCATTGACACTTAATGACCAGTTAGTGAAGCCCAGTTTGTGCAAGAGAAGAGTCTTGGCAGGTAGACGCCATAAAGAGAATGTCCTTTTCTTGACACGTAAGCAAATCCCTAACATTTGCAAGATGACGTTTTAGACCTTTTCTTTTTTTTTTTTTTTTTTTTATAAACATTCGCTAGCTTTCATTTTCTGCATCGAAAAAAGGCATATAAAATATTTTTATTTCTCTTTACAAGAAATAAAACATTTAAAATAATTCCGACCTCTACGTTTTTGTTTATATTTGAGTATAAATGTTTGCTTAAATATAATACGATAGTTATTACTAATGTGGTACTATAGCTTCACGATACCGGGTTGGCTTCGTGATTGCCACATGTTCCAGACTGGATGTTCTCTGATCCCTTCCGCGCCCACGTTGTTTCTTAAGATCCACGAAAGTGTGGATGGATACAATTCAGTCGATGGAGTGTTGAATTTGGCGTCGGAGTAGAAGAATAGTTGCCACACCATCAAAGAAATGAAGAAAAGTGTTTGTTATAAACAGTAAAAAACATTTATTTACACTGGTATACAATAATTTCTTATCAAGTTAAAACTAACACCGCAAAGTGAGGGGTGAATGTAGATGACTGGCGGAAAAAGTTTCTTTAACTCGAAGAAATCTTAACTGCAATTAGGCAGTGTCATTGATGGAGTATGCAGTGGCAACGGATTCGGTTCTGGGCAGCGAAGAATGACCGACTCGATTTTTTGCTCTGGGTGTTCTCTATTTATGGGCCCGAATCCCGAATAATTAGCTCCTGATTGGTCAGCCAATAGGGATCATCGGCCAATGGCTCTCGTCGTAACAACCCCCTGGGTTGCATCCGATTGGTTTAGATAATCAGCCAATTAGTCGCAGTCATCGGGGTGGGCTAACAAGAAGCAGGCCCTGTGGTTGGTTAATCAATGATTTATTACCTTGCGCCATACTTGCACTCAATCCCCGGGTGAAGCAACCCACCTGTTTGCCACGCTCAAAATATGTTTATATTTTGAAATTGAAGTAATTTTTTGACATGCAATTACACCTGCAGAGTGTTTTGTTTTAGTGACAGTTTATAGGTCAGCCTTCCGCTTGGGTCTAGATATCTTTATACTCAATGAGCGCGGTTTACTGTACCTGGTTCTTAAAAATGTTAAATATCCAGAATGAACTTATTTTAATAATGGTTTAATAAAATAATTATTATAATGATTTAATTAATTATTATTTAATTAATTTTAATTTAATTAATTTCGCCAGTCAACTTTTTGACACTTAAATGAAAGTGTCATACTAATGCCGCTCTCTTGTATTTAGTAAACCAAATATTAATGACCAAGAATAGGCTTTTCTACATCTACAAGTTGCCATTACTAGTGAGAAACCAATTTTATTCTCATCATGTGACCCCTACCTGCAGCCCTAAGTTAAAAATATACTGAACTTATTAAATAACAACGTTCAATCGGTTTCTTACATTAAAAACTGATGTTAGTCCACTGCGTTGCAATGTGTCATGTAGAAGCGGGGTAATGTAATCTATGCGGCAGAAGGGCATTGAATGAATGATAAACGACATAAGAAATTCCTGAAATATAAATACGCCTTATTCATTCGTGTAGAAAATATCCCAAAGCACCTGGGATGTTTCTGATTCGATTGGTAATCGTGGTAATCAAGCGAAATAGACCAACAGATTTCGTCCGAGTATGTGTTAAAATAATGAAATTGAAACAGTATCATTTTCAGAAAAACTGACACATTCAAGTTAGATTAGCTTATATCTGTGTGTGTGTGGGGGGGGGGGGGGTGAATTCTGTTTCTCGGCTAAAGGAAAACTCTATAGAATATATTTCAAAATAACGCATGTCGAATATAAGAAAAATTGATTTAGAAATGTTAAAATGTTATTAGATTTTATTATCTATATATATATATATATATATATTTAAGTAATTCATCGAGTTTATTTAGACCTCAACAGATTGGAGAAAGCACTGGACAGCCGTTTCATCCTATATTTGGGACTCATCAGCAGTGCGCATCCACTATCAGGAATTGAAACCCAGGCAGTTACGTGTGTGTATATATATATATATATATATATATATATATATATGCATATATATGTAGCTATGTATGCATATATATGTGTACGTGTGTGTAGCTATGTATGCATGTATATGTGTTTCTGTGTAGATATGTGTGTGTGTAGATATGTGTGCGTGTATATGTGTGTATATAGATAGTTGTATATGTATATATATATATATATATATATATATATATGGGTGTGCGTGTGTTTTTTCACGATGTTGTGCTACTACTTTCATCTATCTTGAATATTTTTTTAAATATTCTGTCCGGTCCTCCTGCTATATATTTAGACAATCTTGACAAAATAAGAAGAATGCGCAATTTTTCTAGCATTGACTTGCCATGTCGGCTTCATTCACATTCCACCTGCTTTAATATAACTTCCTATTGCCTTTCCTATATAAACACTTTCATGATAACTGTTGTGCAGATTTACTACAATGGTACCTCGACTTGATGAATTTAAGCTCAGTACTCGATCAACGGATGTGCGTTGTGGCACAGTGGGTGACGGCTCGGAATGAGAAATCGGAGAGCCGAGTTCGAATTCCAGTTGAATTCCTTGCATTCACTTACGTACAAATATATTCTTGGGAAAGGTAATAATCCGTTTCTTCCCTCCAGTTATCGGTTAAATAACAGAAAAGACTGGGTTCTATAACCAGTCTACCGCAAAAAGCAATGGCAACCTACTGCGGGATAATCTTATGCCCAGTCAGTCATGTCTTGAAAGAGACATGATCGCCCAAGCGTGTATCACGTATGGCACTTAACTGACTAGATTAGCAACTATTTCTCAAATTGAATCTCATAAGATAGGAAAATTCCTTTTTTTTTTTGCAAGTTTTCCCAATAAAATTCTAAAATGTTTTATAAATGAAATCTTGCCTGACAGAGGCCGTTAAAATTTGGTTCTTCAGTCAGATTATATTTAAAATTGAGAGTGGGCTCAGGAATAACGATCAGAATTTTTGATGAATATGCTTTCAAAGAATCTGTCTCATTTCGGCTCTTAAACTTCTATTATCTTTTTCTCAGATGTCTCTCCACAACTTATTGTCTATTTTTTTATAAGTATATGTTATTCGCTTACAATCTCCCTTGACATTTTGTCAAACACGTCAGATCGACACCCATTTTTTTAATTGGCCTCCAATACATCCTTTGACTTATATTTTCTAAACTATATTTATAAATTTCAACTGCCTACATGTTAGTCTACATATTTTCATTCAGTTCAGTTGTCGGTATTTCTTTACTTTTGACAGGAAATGCCCAAACGCCTTTACAACTTCATTGATTTCATACTCTATATTTAAAATATATTACGTGGCTGTCAGGTTTTATATATGTTTCATTGAATAATATAGTTATATTCTGTCTATTCGTATGGTGATCTTTCTAGTTATTTAATTAGTGTCTTGATGTTAAGATGAAATTCATCGATGAAGGCGCAGTCGTTTGTTTCTAACCAAGTATTTTAGATCTCCACAAAGACCATTCTCAAGGATAACTTCTTCTATGTGCCCTATTCCTTGAGGACGTAGGCGATCATAGTTCTCCACGTCTCCCTATGCCTTGTGGCTCTTAGTATGTTTGCTTTTGTTACTCGTGGCAACCACCGTGCCGTCATCTACTTGATC
Source organism: Ascarosepion bandense (assembly GCA_037127315.1). Classification (NCBI taxonomy): domain Eukaryota; kingdom Metazoa; phylum Mollusca; class Cephalopoda; order Sepiida; family Sepiidae; genus Ascarosepion; species Ascarosepion bandense. The sequence continues at coordinate 375,269 of JBBBDQ010028375.1, read as the reverse complement.
AGGCCTTGCAAATATGTTATCCGCTGCCTTCACCTGTCTCTTTTTCCTTCTATCTGGCCAGTCAGTATCAGGTTCTCCAAGCTCTCCTTCCTCATTGCGTGTCCCAGAAACTTCAGTTGTCTCTTCCTGATGCTCAGTATTAATTTCCATTTTGTTGCCATTCTTTCCAACACCTCATCGTTGCTTGCGTGCTCAGTCCACGATATCCGCAGCATCCTTCTGTAGAACCACATTTCCGCTGCTTCCAGTTTTGTCCTTATTTTCGATGATATTGTTCAGCATTCACTGCCGTATTGAAGAACTGACATCACATAGCAATCCAGCGCTCTTCTCTTTGTTTTAGAAACAAGGATAACTTACAAAGACAAATTTACTGTTATTGTGATAAACTCTGCAATTCTTTGTGACGTTGACTTCACAAAACACGCCTGAAGTGTTAAGTTCATGGAATCTTTTGCAAAAATGCATTTAAATATAGCAGAAATGAAAGAAAATTGATTGGGTGAAAAATTGCATTAAATGCTTGTTATATGCATTCAACTCGTTGCTGCTACACTCATACTAAATTCTGTTGGGTGTTGGTTGGTTGGTTTTCATATAGAGGGCCTCAAGAATTTGAAGTTTTTATTTTATTCAATAAAACACGTTTGAATTAAGATATACTACTATATATATATAGCCACTTCCTCATCGTCGAAATGTGGCCTCCCTTTGTCTGTTCTATAAATACTTTCATGGCTTCTGCTCAGACGAACTTAAGTCACTGATGCCTCCTCAACAGGTGTTTACTCGTGCAACCAGATTGGCAACTGGGTCCCACCCATTCACAGTCAGGTTAGCCAAATGCAGACAACAATTCTACTCCTGCAGTTTCTTCTCTCGCACTTCCCGCCTGTGGAACTCGCTCCCGTATTCTTGCTTTCCTTACGGCTACAACCTCCAGAAATTTAAATGCAAAGTCAGTACTCATCTACTAACCACTGGACTCTAGCTCTCTCCCCACCGCCATATAACCTTCCCTTTCTCTCCACCTATGTATCTGTCATCGCACCTGCTTTCTCAGTTTCTATTGTTCCTTTCTAACTAGTTTGTACTCCTCACTCTTTTCTAATTAATCTTTTTACATTTATGTAGCCCCCTGCACATCAGTGGTGTTTCCGCCTTGCTCGGGGTGAAATGATTATATATATATATATATATATATATATATATATATATATATATATAAATATATATATATATCTGAGAAAAACTATTTTTCTTGCCTACGGATTTCGTCCCGTGACACACATTAACAAGGCAAGGTGCTGAAATGAGTTTTATTTTTAAAGTTTTCTAGAAAGAAATATTGTGGACGAGTAGATAAAACGCTAATAAATATTCGTAAGATTAACTGAAAATATTAAGCATTCATAATTCAAATTTGAAGAGAATTTTTTATGAAATGTTAAAAATAGATGAAAATTGACTATTTTCTTTGGAATATTTCTCGATTTTCGTTGTTCTGGTAAAGTATTGTTTCCATTAGGAAAGGTAATAATTTAAAAAGAAAACTGTGCATATTAATATTTTGATTATATTTCATAATGGCACTCTCATGAACTATCTTTCTGACTAAATTGTTTTATCTTTTGATGAATATGGCAATTATTAGGTCGAAATTGGGGTCAAATTTATTTCTATGTATGGTTATTATTTATGTCATTTCTTCTGTGTTTATAGATACTTTTTTGCTTTTAATTTTATGTATGTTTCTGCAATGTACTGTAAGGCAAAGTTTGGCAACTTATTTTATATATGCCTGCTCCCGAGTTATTGTTGAGTGGATTTTTCTAGATATTATCGAATATTATCAAACATTTCCCCGTACATTTTTATCATAAAACTGTATTTTTATCATATATATTTGTATAAATCCTACATGTATGTTCATACGAAGCTAGACAAAAATGATTTTTTATGCGTTTAATGGTTTTAGTCAGATTTCATGAAATGGTTCAGGCCAAGAACATATGCGCACCATATCGGTATAGAAATTATTAACGTATTTATACACATATCTACAATTTATATAGGTGAAAACTCCATGTACACTACTTGACCCAAAAATATTGTCATATATATATATGTGTGAGCGTATGTATGATTTCCTTTTGGAACCACCTCAACTAAAGCACGTATATATAAACACACACACACACACACACATAAAGTGATTTTCTCCACTTCCGACAGATGGCATCGCAGAAACCAAAGTAAAGCATTAAGTATTTAGATGCATATTAATATATATAACTTAATATCGGTCTCTTTCGAGAGTTGCCGTCTTTTGTTTCCGGGCGCATTTCACTTTTCTGAGAATCTCCATCGTCAGCATTAGACAGCTGTATAATTAATTCATCTTTTTGTTGCATGAAGGACAATGTGAGACAAAACGATTCCATTATTCTGTCTTTAATATCTATCTATCTCTCTTAATATATAAAATGTAGCACATGTTTTAGGAACACATACATATGTGCGTGCGTGCGTGCGTTATCTACTAAGCTATGCCACAAGTGAAAGGCAACTCAACCCCATCATGTATCAGTCATTATAACCGTACATACTTGGGAAAGACCAAATTACTCATCAATGTTCAACACCCAAAGTATTGTTCATCCAGCATCGCTTGATCAACAATAAGATCTCGCCATATCTGTACATATGGAGAGATCCATAATGAAGTAATTTTTTCAAAAATAAAATATTATGCATAAAAATCAAAGTAACCTTCTAATTCTTTTTTTGATTAAATGCATATCATGCCAAAAAAAAAAATGATGGAGATAGGTATTTGTTTTATTTAGGGAAGGCACTACATACATATACACCAAGTCCCATATCTCAAAAGCGTGAAACCGAGAGTCACAAAACTTACACTTGTCTGACTGAATATTTTAGCTCTATTACTGATATTGAGAGCTTTCAAAAGAGCACCGCGCATATATAATATATAAATAATATACACATTTCATATATATATATATATATATATATATATATATGCACACAAGCATTTCATATATATATATATACACACACGCATTTCATATATATATATATATACACACACGCATTTCATATATATATATATACACACATTTCATATATATATATATATAAATAAACGTTTCATGTATATATATATAAATAAAAGTTTCATATATATATATAGATAAACGTTTCATATATATATATAGATAAACGTTTCATATATATATATAGATAAACGTTTCATATATATATATAGATAAACGTTTCATATATATATATAGATAAACGTTTCATATATATATATAGATAAACGTTTCATATATATATATAGATAAACGTTTCATATATATATATAGATATATAGATAAACGTTTCATATATATATATATGTGTGTAGATAAACGTTTCACATATATATATATATATGTGTGTAGATAAACGTTTCATATATATATATGTGTGTGTAGATAAACGTTTCATATATATATATATATGTGTGTAGATAAACGTTTCATATATATATATATATGTGTAGATAAACGTTTCATATATATATATATGTGTAGATAAACGTTTCATATATATATATATGTGTAGATAAACGTTTCATATATATATATATATGTGTAGATAAACGTTTCATATATATATATATATGTGTAGATAAACGTTTCATATATATATATATATGTGTAGATAAACGTTTCATATATATATATATATGTGTAGATAAACGTTTCATATATATATATATATGTGTAGATAAACGTTTCATATATATATATATATATGTGTAGATAAACGTTTCATACATATATATATATGTGTAGATAAACGTTTCACATATATATATATATATGTGTGTAGATAAACGTTTCATATATATATATGTGTGTGTAGATAAACGTTTCATATATATATATATATGTGTGTAGATAAACGTTTCATATATATATATATATGTGTAGATAAACGTTTCATATATATATATATGTGTAGATAAACGTTTCATATATATATATATGTGTAGATAAACGTTTCATATATATATATATATGTGTAGATAAACGTTTCATATATATATATATATGTGTAGATAAACGTTTCATATATATATATATATGTGTAGATAAACGTTTCATATATATATATATATGTGTAGATAAACGTTTCATATATATATATATATGTGTAGATAAACGTTTCATATATATATATATATGTGTAGATAAACGTTTCATATATATATATATATATGTGTAGATAAACGTTTCATACATATATATATATGTAGATAAACGTTTCATATATATATATATATGTGTAGATAAACGTTCATATATATATATGTGTGTAGATAAACGTTTCATATATATATATATGTGTGTGTGTGTGTGTAGATAAATTGTCATATATATATATGTGTATAGATAAACGTTTCATATATATATATGTGTGTGTGTAGATAAACGTTTCATATATATATATATATATATGTGTGTGTAGATAAACGTTTCATATATATATATATGTGTGTGTATAAACGTTTCATATATATATATATGTGTGTAGATAAACGTTTCATATATATATATATGTGTAGATAAACGCGTTTCATATATATATATATGTGTAGATAAACGTTTCATATATATATACATGTGTAGATAAACGTTTCATATATATATACATGTGTAGATAAACTTTTTCATATATATATATATATGTGTAGATAAACGTTTCACATATATATATAAAAAAGAAAATGCTCATATATATATATATGTGTAGATAAACGCTTCATATATATATATGTGTAGGTAAACGTTTCACATATATATATATGTGTAGATAAACGTTTCATATATATATATGTGTAGATAAACGTTTCATATATATATATATGTGTAGATAAACGTTTCATATATATATATATGTAGATGTCTGTTTCATATATATATATATGTATAAACGTTTTATATATATATATATATGCAGATAAATGCTTCATATATATATATATATGTGTAGATAAACGTTTCATATATATATATATATGTAGATAAACGTTTACATATATATATATATGTAGATAAACGTTATATATATATATATGTGTAGATAAACGTTATATATATATATGTGTAGATAAACGTTATATATATATATGTGTAGATAAACGTTATATATATATATGTGTGTATACACCGTTATATATATATATGTGTAGATA